>JBBPDC010178034.1:0-16229 GCA_037974485.1 Hemigrammopetersius urotaenia | reverse complement strand
GTTGGAACATTGCTGTGAGGATTTGATTGTATGAGAGTGTTAGTGAGGTCAGGTACTGATGTTGGAACATTGCTGTGGGGATTTGATTGTATGAGAGCATTAGGGAGGTCGGGTACTGATGCTGGAACATTGCTGTGAGGATTTGATTGTATGAGAGAGGGAAACCCTTTAATTCAACAATAATATATTTAAGGAAGTAAAAGGATCAGGTCTGATCTCTGAGTGCTGTTAACCCAACATCCAGCTCCAGGCTCAGAGAAAAGCCACCATATGTTCTGACCTCAGGGAGTCGCATTAATAGCCTGATCTCAGCTCCCGGCCCCCACTTTGTCCCACCACCCCCTCCACTCCCCCAGAGAAGGAGCAGGTGTAACACTGCGTCTCTGATCTCAGCTCTAATGACCACCTTTCACTCGCCGCTCCTCAGCTTCCGGGCAGCTGCTGCTGTATTGATCAGGAGCCTGAAGCCTGGATTAGGGTCAGAATGGGCTGTAAAATGGACAGAACGTCAATTTATCACGTTTTATTGTTCACACAGACACACATTCCTGATAAACTATAAATAAACCCTGTTCATGTGGATCAGTCTGTTACACAGACTCATATAAACAGGGGTTTATCGCACCAGTGATAAACAAATCTTTAAAAAAATAAAGAATGTAAAGAAAATCTGTCTCAAAATTTGTCCAAACAATTACATTAAAGGGCCCATATCTTACAGTTTACTTGCTTTTTACTTTCCTACCCTGAGCTCCTTTTCATGATACTCGTGTCGTTTAATTCTCCAATCACTGATGATCCTTCTCCATTTTCCAACCTCTCTGAATGAAACACACAGTATTTGTAAATTAGCTCTGATTGGTGATTGGTGGACCTGCTTGGACCCTCCTGCTGGAGCCTGAAGATCAGGATGCGTAACTATGCCTTTTGAAATATAGAACAAAAGTGAGAATAAACACATCTGAGATTAGGTATTTTTTGTCTTTAAATGTATCTATTTCTTTGTTTATTCATTTAAAATTATTTCACTTTTACTGGTTTTGTAAACAAGTACATTTATTATAAACTGTTATCAATATTAATTGTAAAGAAAGGGAGGAGCTAAACTGCTGTATACTGAATGGGAGGGGCTTAAATGCAGAAGACGGAGTGGGCGGGGTTAATGTGGTAGTTTGAACATCATCCTTTTTTATCAAACTCCCACCTTTTCTACTTTGATAAAAGTAACTTATTTGTCCTTATTTATAGTTATTTGTCCTGTTTTACTCCTGTTGTCCAGCAGGGGTCGTCAGTCTTTCAGTAAAGGTCTTCAGCTCCATTGGGAACAGCTCTGACTCTTTACTTATGCAGGATTTTTAAAAATGAGCTACGATTCCTCTTCAAATTGAGTTTTGGGCTCCAAGGGGGGACCCTCAGTACTGATTCAGGATCAGCTCTCTGCAAAAATATATAAATGTTTCATGTGAAATAAAATTATCTAGATTATATCCCAAAGGTGCTGGATGGGGTTGAGGTCAGGACTCTGTGTGGCCAGTGAAGTTCTTCCACACTGAACTCCTCCAGCATGTCTTTATGGAGCTCGCTTTGTGCACTGGGACACAGTCATGCTGGAATAGAAAAGGTTCTTCACCAAACTGGGTCCACAGAGTTGAAGCATGGTGCAGTCCAGAATGTCCTGATCTGCTGGAGCATTAAGATTGCATTAAGATATATGTATATACATATGACATATTTTTATATTACATGACATGATACATCACATTTCTTTCATTTAATCTACTTAATATACCATGAAATAGTATGTATTTACCAACTAGGTGCTTCAAAGCAAAATGTAAAGAAATGAGGGGCTCAAAACTGTATTATGTATCTAGGTGTGTGTTTGTTTTATTTATTTTTTATTTTTGTAACTTTTTTGAGGACTGAAAAGTGAGGGGTGACGTCATTCAGGCCAACGCGTATCAGGCCGCCCTTCCAGCTGCCGGATCATAATCACAACCCAAAACCGGCGAAACAAACTCATGGCGTTTTGTGCAGTTTTCCTGCCTTGTTTTAGGAGAAAGGGGACAGTTTCAGTTTTTATTAACCACCTGAAGACTGTCTTGTTTATAAACGGTTTAATTAGCTTTTTCGAAACAGAAGTTTGAGTTGCTGCTCGGGTCCTTCAGGCAGAGTCTCCTCCACCTCACCGCTGTTCTATACGCACCCGTTTTGTGGGGCCCCGCCCCCGCGCTCTGATTGGCCAGCCGAGATTCAAATTTACATTAATTAAGCACATAGTAACTAATAAAATGCATTAAATAATACATATTAACAGCACAATAGTAGCAAAAAACAGCATAGCTGTATATTATTGACCTAAAATAATAATAATAACAATAATAATAATAATAATATCATGACAATCATAATAAATATAATAATAATAGTAGTAATATTAAATAAGGGGAATAATAATAATAGTCGTAGTAATAATTATAATAAAAAGAATAACAATACATAATACCACGCAATGAAATCAATGGTTAAAAAATAACAGAAAATCTTGATGATTTTTATTTTGATTAAACGTGATCCAGTAAAGTAATTATGAAAATTATTTTAATGTGAGCTGTTAGTAACAAACTAGTATAAAAGTATTTTCTATTATTATATGAAATAAAATTTGCTAGTGATTGTTAATGAAGTGAAAAAAATCTAAATATAACAATTATGTCAAATGTATACATAAATACAATTATGATATGCAATATGTAAAAATGTATTGAATGTGTTAATAAAACGTATTATTGCATATACATTTTAAAAACAAAATAAACAAAAATGTTA
This sequence comes from Hemigrammopetersius urotaenia, assembly GCA_037974485.1. Taxonomy (NCBI): domain Eukaryota; kingdom Metazoa; phylum Chordata; class Actinopteri; order Characiformes; family Alestidae; genus Hemigrammopetersius; species Hemigrammopetersius urotaenia. The sequence goes on along the minus strand of JBBPDC010178034.1, from coordinate 13,400 downwards.
TCTTTTTTTACAAAACAAAAAACCCCAAAATACTATGAATACTAAGAATCGTCCTATGAATTAAATACTATGAATTATACTATAACAGTATTTATTATAGTATTTATTATGTTAATTTTATTTATTATTATTTAATTCATTAATGTTTTACTATAAATATATAGTAAGTGTGAATGTGTGAAAAGTTTTAACTATCCCTGAATGTGAAAATTGAAAATATTATTTTATATTGGACAAAAATGTATTATTACATTTAAATTACAAAATAAAATAGTAATCAAATGTTAATAAGATAATTGCGATATTAAAAGCAAATAAAATATTAAGAGTTACACATTTGTAATTTATAATATTAAACTAAAATAAAAGTTTAATATTGTTATTTTTATGTAATGGATAAATAATAAAAGGTTAAATGACGTTATGATTTCTACATTTGTATAATTCATAATATTTTTGTTTTAGCATTACAGTGTAATAATGGTTAAATGTTAAAACGTTAAAATATGTATTAATATATTAACTTATTAACACATTAACTTATTAGTGCAAATATTGAACTTTAATATCCCCATTACTAAGCTATGGGATCTAATTTGAATGAAATATGAATAGTAATATTGTGTCCTCTCCACAGCCAATCAGCGTGCGCGGTGGGCGGGGCTGCCGGAATGCGGGCGGGAGGAGCGGCTCGGCAGAGGGAAGATGGCGCCCGGAGTGGAGAAGAAGCTGCTGGGAGCTTCAGGAGAACCCATGGAGAACAGTGGAGAGGAGGAAGAGGGCCAGAACCTGTGGTAGGGGAACCCAGCCACGCACCCACAGCAGTTTAGAAACACCCTTTAATCCCTGCTAGGGGATCTGGGAGAGGGTCTGGGCCGGTTTGTGCTGTGTCACTGCCTAGAACCTCTCTCCAGCCCAGCAACACAAGACACTAAACCGGCGGATTTTACCTTTATTTGTCTTTATTTTACCTCTTGATTTGCCTTTCTTTACCTTTCTTTACCTTCGTTTACTCTGCTTACTTACATATACATTCTCTTTGTTTTCAGTATGGTTTAATAAAGCTCAGCAAACAGCTAACAACACCCCAATACCTGCTCTGATTAACTTTAACTTTGACCTCTTTACTTATCTTTAATTACACTTTATTTTACTGTTTTCTTCTCTTTACCGTCATTTACTCTTCTTACATATTTATATTTATAAGCATTTTTTATTGTCTTTAGTGTTTGCTCATAAAGCCCAGCAAACAGCTAACACTCCAATACCTGTTCTGTTTACCGTTTTTTTTTACCTCTGTTTACTTTGTCTTTATTTACCATTTTATTTATTGTATGTACTTTTATTTACCTTCATTTACTTTGCTTACTTACATATACACACCATACTGTCTTCAGTGTTGGCTAATAAAGCTAAGCACAAAGCTAATACCCGACCCTGTTCATTTTTTAATAACTTTTATATATATTTATTTTAACTTATTTACTTCTCTTTTACCTTTGTTTACCCTCCTTACATGCATATACATGCTTTATTGTCTTCGGTGTTGGTCAGTAAAGCCCAGCCTGCACTCTCACCTGCTCTGTTTACAGTTATTTACCGTTATTTGATTTTTTATTCACCTCATTTTACTTGTATGTGTCTTTATTTACTTCTCTACCTTCATTTACTCTGCATAGATTTATATACACAATTTATTGTCTTCAGTGTGGGCTAATAACGCCCAGCAAACAGCTAACACCCTAAAACTCTGTATACCTTTATTTAACCCACTTTACTTTTGTTAATATTTTGTTTTACGCGTATTTACGTTTATTTACTCATCTTTACATCTGTTTACTCCGATTGCTTTCATACACACACCCTACTGTTCCCAGTCAGGCTGGTAAAGACGTTTTCCTGCTGTGTTGCTTGAGGAGGTCCTGTGTAGTGTATCAGTGTTTGGTTTGTTTGTTTGTTTGTTTTCTTGCTGTGTCTGTTTGTGCAGAGCAAGAGGAAAAATAACTGTTAGCCTAATCAAGCCTTGAGGAAGGTGCTGCTGTGTAATTTGTTAGTGCTGTTGTATGTGTGTCAGAGAGAGAGTATAGTGTTGTTTGTGAGAGTATTGTAGTGTATGTGAGTGTGATTTCTCAAGGGGCCTTGTATGTGTGTGTATATTTGTTTATTTGTTTGATTTGTTTATATGACTTATGATTCAGTTTGCGCCCTCCGCATTCTGTACAGATTTTGATTTTAATGTGAAATAATGTTTCTGCTGTTGTTTACTTGCATTATGCAGGGGCCAGATGGGGTCACTTTTATTACCCCAGTGACAGTAGACTAGGACGTATCTGGCTTGCATTTAAAATGTAATAGATTATGTGTGATGAATATTTAATGACATTGCAGATAACACGTTCAGGCCTTTTCAGGTTATTCTCAGAAGGTATGATAAGTGTGTGTGTGTGTGTGTGTGTCTCCAAACTGAACTGTTGTCTGTGTGAGTAATCCTGCCCTGTTTTCCGCTCACAGGTCTTCGATCCTCAGTGAAGTTTCCACACGTTCGAGTTCCAAACTGCCATCGGGAAAAAATATCTTGGTTTTCGGTGCGTATTTTATAAACTCTACATTAACACCTGTTAGAGTTTACCACGCCCTTTGTTTTGTTCGGCTGCTGCTGAAATTTAATGCCAGTGTGTGTTTGTGTCTGTCAGCGTATCTCTCAGCAATTTTCTGTTCTTTCTCTGCTTAAATGGCCCCTGATACAAAGAAATCAAACATCCCTTACATTTTAAAATAAAATTTAATATGGTATGTCAGAGTTTCAGCCCATATATGAAAAACAAACTAGAAAAAGCACTATTTTGAAGTCACAACATATTTACTTAATACTCACTTCTTCAGCCTGCAGCAGTGTAGCCCCATTCATGCAAATGTCATAAGGAGTGTGTCAGCCTGGACTGCCCAATCAGAAGAGAGCTCATTTCCATCAGTCTTAAAGGCACAGTCTCTTAAATTCTAGGGAAGAGAGGTTGGGATATTGTCATGTGAGGATGTTTGATGCTGCAGATTTATTTGTTATTGTTTTGCTGTCTGGTGTTGACCTGAGGAAGATGTGTCCTCCAACTTTGAGTCTTGCTTTCCTCTCTAAGTGAGTCTTTAAGAGAGTTTTTCCTGACTCTTGGACACAATTTCTGTACAGCTGCTTCATAACATTGCTGTAAAAAGTGCTATGCAAACTAGCACAACAAGCACTAAAAAGTTCTGCTCACTGCGTAGTATTGAACCAGCTACTTTTTTACTCTCTTCATTCAGTGCTGTTTGACTGCTGAACCACAGAGGGGGCGTCCACTCACTATCTATTACCAATACATTTATAGTTAAGGACAGCTGAAAACGGGTGGAGTTCATGGGCTGGTTATTTTAAATTTAACCACAACAAACAGTAAATAACTGACCTGAGCTTTAGTGTCTTTTACGAGTCTGTTTATGAGTCTGCTTTCCTGACGCCATAGCTGTGACGTCATAGACTTACTCTCCACTACACACTCCGCTAAACACCCACAAATGTCCACAAGAGAAAAATGCTCAGTATAAGCCCTTTTATGTGCGAGGCAAAATTCTTACTGTCACTGTACGTCTGTTTTCAGGCGAGGATGGATCCGGAAAGACGACACTTATGGCGAAGCTCCAAGAAGCCGAGCACAATAAAAAAGGGAGAGGACTCGAGTACCTGTACCTGAGCGTCCACGACGAGGACAGAGACGGTGAGTTATTTAGAGTGTACTCAGTAGGAAACTGAACCAGCTGTGCCTTTACTGGGGGGGGCTCCTACAATGCTCTTTATGGTGTCAAATATGGCTCTTTGGGCTTGGTTTAACGGGGTCCACCTTGCATTATTTAATCACCTTACATCAGTGATGGGGAGAACATTTTACTTTATGAGCCCCTTAAGGCTCAGTATTTAGTTCTGTGTTGAGGAAAGCTGCTCACTTTTCACACAGTCAAAATGTCCCCGTTCATTTAACCATTTCTGTATGAACACAGTCAGCCAAATGCACAGCAGGCTCAGGCTGTGCTGAGTCAGAGTAAATCAGAGGTTTCAGGCTTTGAAAGACTACTAGGCCACAGCAGTGCGTGACTGGGGTTAGTAACCCAACCCCTGAACTTCAGTATTATCATTGTTATCGTGTTCATTATTTTATTCATTCATTTTCACCCATTTCTTCTCTTATATGAAGTAACTGTAAATATCTGCGTCTGTCCTTGGTTGTGTGAGTACATTGCTATTGGTTACCAAAGTAAGAGAACTCAAAAATGAATGATGTGACTTACGGATATAATTGGGCCTGGAAAAATGAATGAAAACATTACAGTAACAATGACAAAGCCACACCTGAACCCAAAAAGACAAGATTGAATGGGTGGGGCAGCTCAGAAGTGTCAAAGCACCTTTCTGAGTAATAAATAACTTTCTGAAACATAGCGGGTTGGGTTTAGGTCGTTGATTGAAGACTATTATGGGTCAGATGGGGCGGGTTGGCTCTTGGTATTTGTCAGGCAGGTGTGGGTCATAACTCCAACCTGTGCATCACTAAGTAACTGTCAGATTTTACTAGGTTTGTGATAAGATAAGAAAGAACTTCATTTATCCTGAGGGAGATTCATTTACAAGTCATTAAGAAGCTCAGTGCAACAAGAAACAAGAGATAAGACAAAAGAACATTAGTGTAACCAATAACAGTGTAACACTGGCACTGACATGACTGTGTGTAAGATTTCGAGTCCTGGACCAGGTCAGTAATGCAGAACGGTTTATGAAAATGACTTGGTGTTAATGAAATATGATTAAAAATAAATGCAATAAAATAGCAGTGGGGCTGAGATTAACATTGAGTCAGTTGACTCGTTTGTTGGACAATCGCAGTCAGAACAGAAGGAAATAATAACTTTAAATGATCACCTTAAATATTTAAATCGACTTAAATATTACTGTTTTTTATTTAACGATGATAAACCAGGGTAAATAAAAGACTTGAATGTTGTGTGGTGTTTCTACTTTGCCATTTAATTTCCAGAAAACCAGCAAAAGTGCCACTTCTGGAGGTTTACAGACATAATCAACGCCCTGTTACAGTCTTCAAGCCGCTTATAATCAAGAGTATAGTCAGTGGAGAGTTTGTGGAACTGTGTGTTCACGTGTCAAGTGTAATCAATCACAGCTGACTTTGATTGTGGTTTAAATGGAAATGATGCAGAAAAGAGTATCTTGGGCATTTTTTTGTCTCCTGAGTTATCTTTGACTCATTTCTGATGATGTTACTTTATCTGTTCTTCCAGACCTGACGCGCTGTAACGTGTGGATCCTGGACGGAGATCTGTACCATAAAGGCCTGCTGAAGTTCGCCGTCTCAGCCGAGACGCTGATGGACAGCCTGGCCATGTTTGTGGTGGACATGTCCCGGCCGTGGTCCATCATGGAGTCACTGCAGAAGTGGACAAGCGTCATGCGGGAGCACGTGGACAAGCTGAGGATTCCACCAGAGGAGATGAGGGAAATGGAGCAGAGAAGTGAGTGCTCATCTATTAAATAAAAAAACCCACATCACCTGCAACTTTGTGGTCATCGGGTTCACAGACAAGTGTTTTACCCACTAGGACACTGACACCCTACACTGATCAGAGAAGCTTAACTGAGTTCTTTAGGTTTTAAAGCGATAGTTTGGCCAGAACTCAACAACCCTGAGCAGCCAAGACGTTTCCTGTCCAAAGCAGGGCTGCAGGATATATATCCTCTCATTATTTTCACAATATCAGCCTCTGTAATATTGATATCACAGTAGGCTGCAATATGCAAATGAGCCTGTAACCAGCTGAAGTCTTCATATGTCCAACTATGGTCTAATTTTAACTGTTAGGTGTTGATTAATCAGTGCATGAATGGGAGGAGCTAGACCGCTGTAGCCAGAATAAGGAGACATGTCAAAATATGTTGGTTTTGTGACATTTTGATTTGAAAAAATGTTTTGTTTTTTTTTTAGCTTATTCTCCTGTATGGATGTATTCTGTATGGATGAGGGGAGTTAATGTACAATTTGAAACAGTAGGTACAGACTTAATTTCAGAAAAGTGATGACATAGACACTTTAATATCTTGAAAGGAATCGCAATATGTGGCAGTAAAATCGCAATACTGATATTTTTAACATGTCGTGCAGCTCTAGTACAAAGCTTGTTTCAGCACTACAGCTGTGAGGCCAATATAGCACCAAGCCTATACTGCACCAGTTAGCATTATGCTAACTGCATGTCCAAATCGACACACAAATGCTGCTACATCTGAATGTAATTCTACTTCATTTTAAGGTGGAATGAAAAATTACAGTGCAAAGCCAGGTTGGTGCTTCAGAGGTCCCCAGTAATCTCTTTTAGATTCGGCAATGCGGTTTCTGACACTACACGACTCGGCCTAAACTACATTAGCATAGATAAAATAAAGTGAGGCTTGTCCATAATTGTTTCCATGCTATGTGGTGCAGTGGATGCTTTTGTTGTTCGTTGGCATGACCTTGTGTCTCCAATGCTCAGACAAAAGAAGCAGACGGCAAACATCTCGACTGAACAATTTTTTGATCATTTTACCAAACTCTTGCTTTAAAAGCAACATTTCAGTTTAGTCCTGTGACATATCTAGACATTTGGGCTCCTATTAAAAAAGAGAAGCTTAAAAAAAGTTCTTGTGTTTGTGCTTCAGTGTGAAGTTCCCATAATTACTGTATTACAGGTGTCGTGTTTCCAGGCTGCAGTTTTACCTGATCTCTGTTTGTCAGTGTGCTGTTTAAAAATGAGTGAATCTTGCTGATTTACATGGAAGCAGTTCGACCTCTAGTCTCTTATTTAGCTCTTATTTAAGCCTCTCTCGTACAGTTAAAGTGATGAGTTTTAGCGCTGTGGTTGTGTTGGCGCTCTCTCGGAGACCGTTGTTAAGCAGCGTTTCCACAGAAAGTGTGTGTGCGAAGAGAAAAGGGGAAGTTGCAGTGAGGTGACGTTTTCAAGTCGAGTGTGGAGAAACACAGATCTGTGCGATACTCCATCAATATCCTTACTCTATAAACCGGAAGCAGAAAATAAAGGTGTCTCATGAAAAGCTGTGGAAGATCCAGCAGTGACTTTATTGTGATGTTTTGAAGAAAAAAAGGATCTAAACTGTCGTGAGTTTCTGGTTCTGTAATGAGGGAGGAGTGTTTCGCTACAAATTTTTTTGACCGGCGCTCCGTTCTCCACTGATCTAATCCAGCATCCACAGTTGTGTGAGAAAGTATTAACACCCACAGCAGCACTGTTCATCCCGGAGCTAGGACAGCCAATCAGAACGGAGCTCATTTGCATATATCAGTCTTGAAAGCACAGAAAAAGAATTTGTCTTAATTCTAAAGGTTGCAGAGAGACTGAATGTCAAAATGAATTTGGTTCTTGTACATAAAAGCACATAAACATCACTGGTAGAAGAAATGTGTGTGTTTATAGTCTGTAGAAGTAAATACAGTGTATGGAATAGAATAGATCTATTTAATAAGGCGATAAGTTGTGCTGTGTAAAACCCCGACTGTGGAGCAGCTGTAGCGGCCCAGCCCGTCTAACATGAGGATGTCAGGAGGAGATGATGTCATCACTCCGTCGGGAGGGGGGAGGGGGGAGGGGGGAGGGGGGAGGCGGGAGGCTGGGCCGGGCCTGTATCCAGACACTCTTGCAGGCCAGTTGCATCATAGTCTGCTTCTGTATGAGCAGCCATGGCAGCAGCAACTACACACACACACACACACACACACACTGCTCCACACCACAGACTGTCCTTCACACGGCTCTGTTAGATGCTGCTTGCTGGGCGGGTCTCTGTTTCGGCTGAACTGCTGGAACTGGGATGTTCAGAAGACCTGGAGTTCTTTATTCTTCAAGTTCAAACATGTACAGGACTTCCCTCCCGGTGCAGGTGTGGGTTTTCAATCACAATCATAAACTGAGGGTGAGAGTCCACACAGTTACTGGCACGCTCAGTTTCAGGTGTCCTGTGTTGTTCCAAACTCCAGTCCATATAACTTCTGTATAAACTATTTATCTCATAGTAATGGGTTGTGTGCAGGAGAATCAGGGTTATTTCAGTGTAAGTGTGTGCTCGTTCTCACAGCTCCTGTGTGTTTAGGTGGCCTGTAGACACTAAACTGGTAGTTGTGTGTGTGTGTGTAATATGTTGTATTTGTTCTTTGTAGTTTTATTTAACAAATGGGGCAGCTGATGATTAGGCAGTTTCCCCTGCAATCTGAAGGGTTTGAATCCCAACACTGCTTGTATCATCCCTGAGGTTCTCCTGAGCACTTATGTCTGTGTGTGTTTAGGCGGACAGGAGACAGTAAACTAGTAGGGATGTGTGTGTGTGTGTGAGATGAACTGGTGACCTGTCCTAAGTCTAGTCGTAACTGCAATGCAGTGCCTATTTCCATTAGAAATCGCTCTTATTCTCAGATTAGGCTTGGTTGTTTCATAAAGAAAGAAATGAATACATAAAAGGATAATGTGTGTCTATCAGACTGTTTCTCACCATAGGAAGGATTCAATAAAAGATGCATCATTATAACTGGTCCCCACTGATTCATCCAGATAGTGTATATGTGTAATGTATTCCCTCTTCAAATGGATATAAAACACTGGGCAAAAGTCTTATTGCACTTTTTCTCAGTGTGTGATGGTGTCTTTCTGCTTGCAAAGTTAAAATTAGATTAAATCCTTTTACTGATTTCTTGTTTGTTTGTATCAGGATTAGTTTTGTGTGCAAAATTAGTTGATACTGTGTGAGCTGGTGAGGAGAACACAGGTTGGGTTCCAGATTCCTTCTGATGGATTGTGAAACTCCATCAGCAGCTCCTGATTTAATTAAGGACTGAAGGGAGTCGAATCAGGTTTCTGATGAAACTACAGTAATACTGAACTTCCACAACTCTGAGATACTGAACACATCACTGTTTACTGTAGAATGTTGTTAGTATTTGTTCTTTATAGTTTTTATTTAGCAAATGGGGCTTCTGATGGTTAAGGAGATTCTCCTGCAATCTAAAGGTTGTGGATTCGAATCCCAACTCTGCTTGTATCATCGCAGAGGTTCCTTGAATAAGGTACCGTCCCCACACACTGCTCCCAGCGTGGGACTATAAGGGGCCACTTTATTTTACTTAACGTGAAAAAGCACGACTTATTATTAGTCATTAATCAAAATATTATCGAAATATTTATCTAAATATTGTTTTTGCAGGTGTCCAAGACTTTTGCACAGTGTTGTAAATGTCTGTAGGACGAAGGGTTTTGTTGTTTAAGGTTCTGTGGGTTTTCAGGTGCGGTGTGGACGGTTTGTATCGGGCGTGTTCGGTAGATACTCCACGCCGCACCCGTGTTTGGATAAAGTGAAAGTTGGTCAGAGTCAACAATAGAAAGTGCTTACGGCTGCAATCTGTCCGTGTTGCGGCTGAGCCGCAGTTAAAACATCTAAAATTAAACGGCAGTGTGTTACTGAGTGTGTATAACTGGCAGTTATATTAAATAATTAAAAACTTTTCCTAGATTTGACAACCGATTTAGTATCAAGGCTGTTTTTACACTGATTTGTTTTTAAAGGCCTGAAAAAACAGCTCTAAGCCAAACAGAGGAAGCCTATAACAAGACTTACACACTCAAAAAAAAAAAAAAAAAAAAAAAAAAAAAAGGGGGGGGGGGTTCTTTAAGGGTGCTTTGATGAGGAGTTTGAGGATTTTGTATCAAGCGTTTATCCATATCAAATATGTAGGAAGCCTGACAAACACTTGCAACATTAAAAAAGGGTTCTTTCATGCCTCTTCGAATGTAGTGGTTCTATACAGAACCATGAACGCTCAGGGTTGCTTGACTCCTCGCTACGATGAAAACCATCTGTCCTTTAAGGCAGTGGTCCCAACCTTTATTTCGTCACGGACCGGTTTAATATCAGAAACTGTTTTCACGGACTGGCCCTTAAGGAGTGGTAGATAAATATACGTATTTATACAAATAAATGATACGCACAAAAAGGGGGGAAATTTAAAAAACATAATAATGGGGTACCTTTAAAATACAATAATAAACGTAAATCTAATGTGTACTCGCAGCTTTATTAACAGCATTTTCATAACAACGAGCAACAACATAACACGGGTAACATCCACGTTTTGTTTTCTGTGCAGCCGGCAGACCGGTACCGGTCCGCAGCCCGGGGGTTGGCGACCACTGCTTTAAGGAACACTGTTAAAGTTCCATATAACACCAAAACGATTCAGAGAACCCTTTTTCAGTACTTTCTATAACCTGGTTTGAGTAAAAGAGTGTAACTGGAAAAAGAGTGCACTGTGGTCAAAGAAGAATGCAGATGTATCCCAGCATTTAATAAGTGGCTCAGCATTTCAAAATAAAAGTTCAAAACAAAATGTCCTTAATGGTTCATGTGTAGTTGTAGGAAGAGATTTTAATCAGTATAGTAAAATTTAGATTTAGTGTTAGATAAAAGTATAAAATTCATCCCTTACAACCTGAGTTGTCTTCTCTCAAAATCTTCTGTTCTGTAGATTATTTGCCACTTTTCTAAAAAAAAATCAAAAAAAAAAAATCTTTAATTTTTACTCCCAGTTTTATAAACTGCACCAAACCAGTTGTTTGTCACGCTCTTCATTATTACAGTTCACAGTTTGCTTAAAAAAAAAAATCATAAAATTTTGTTGTGACACAGTTTATCAAAATGGCCACTAAGCTCATGTAATCGTTTACAACTGGAATCATCTGATGACTTGTGATGCCAGAAATTGACAACAACGGTACAAACTGCTACAGTAAACCAGTCGGAACGGACAAAAACTCATCCCTCGGTACAGTTCCTTGTGATTTTAAGTAAATAAAAGTATTCTCAGTGTTCCAGGCGCTGTGGTTCTCCCCCTGGAGCCGTTCACACTGATCTGTGACCCGCTGATGATTTTGAAAGAGCCCCATTATGCTGGTGGAGAACAAATAAAAATATCTTTAGCTGTAATGTGAGCTAAATCAGTCTTCCTCCAGGTCCTCTGCGCTTCCCCTGTCTTGTTTTTCCCCACATGCATATTTTAAAGCCCAGGATGAATCTTATGATCCGAAGAATCTTATACAGCACAGAGATGATTCAGCGGTTCTCATCAAGACCGTCCTGTGGGGCTGCAACTAACTAACAAACTAACTAGATGTGTTTCCGTGACAAAATGTCTTTGCTGTAAAACCAGTGTTTGGAGACACACAGACATTGGTTTTGTGGTTTATGGTTTTTATGGTTGCTGTTGGGGAAAAATAACTTTTTTTTTAGAATGCATGCACAATACACCGGATGTTAAAAGAATGTTGGAATTTTGCCAAAATTCAATACGGGCTCAGAGGAGAACCCAGGAGGTTATTTCAGTGGTCATTTAATCAAATAATTATTAAACTAAACTGACTATTGTGGGTTTTTTTGGTACATTTTCAATAGTGTGGAAAAGCAATACAAGTTGTATCGCCCCCTATCCTTCCTGTAATGTATTACAGTCTGTCAGAATGTGTGTAGAGCCATTTTTAAATTAACCAAAAGCTAAAGCACCCCCTGCCTGTCCTTTAGCGTATTACAGTCTGTCAGAATGATTGTTTGCGATGTATGAACATAGAAGCCTTATCACCCCCTATGCTCCCTTTCAGAATGACCATGAGGATTATATGAGCCTTGCAGAGCACTTTTTATTGCCATCAGTACTTCTTGTGGATCATATGAGCATTATAAAGTGCTTTGTAAAAGAGACCATTAAAACCATATCGCCCCCTACACTTCCTTTTGTGTACTACGGTTTGTCAAAATGACCTTTAGGAGCATATAAGCATTACAGAGTGCTTTTTATTGCTCCTTATACATATTGTGGTGTATTATAGTCTCACAGAACCTGTGAACATTTATGTTTCTTTACAGAGAGAACTTGGTTGACTATGCACCGTCAGTTTTGAGCTGAGGTTTGCAGTCTGAGCTGTGAAAATAAATCTAGCAGCGTCATTATTTGTGTGTTGCCCTACTTGGCTGTCTGTGGCTGTTCTGTCCTGGTAGATCTTTGCTGAGGTGCAGGAACAGCGGTTTTAGAGCTGTGTGTTCCTTTGGCAGTGGCTGGGAAAGGGGGGGAGTGGGTGTATTTCCGTAGATTTTCTGGGTCGTCTGGAGTTGCATTCCTGCACTGCATTCTTTCCTCAGGAAGTCCCTCCTCTCCCTGCCGCCTGGGCACCTTTCGGATCTGTTCAAATGAGTGGCGCAGCATTGCATCCTGGGTAGTCACCTTTGACAGTTACCGAACCCAGATGGGCTCTTCAAGATCGGAAATCTTTATTGATCCCAGAGGAAATTGCTCGTGGTACGACTGCAGAGACGTTATAAAATATAAAGTCTAAATAAATCCAATAAAAACTCAATATGAAACGCATTATATATACAAATTCTGGGTATAAATACTATAGATGAATAACTTAAGTAAATTATTAGTAACAAATGGTGGTTGGGAGTCTGTTTTGGTGTAATACAGATCAGTAAATCCTGATATAAGTAGTGGCAGCTGGTGGCCTAGTGGTTAGGACGTTCGCCCTGCGATCAGAAGGGTTTGAATCCCAAGACTGCTTGTGGCACCATTGCAGTACCCTTGAGTAAGGGACTGTCCCCACACACTACTACAGAGTGCTGTGATCCTGCCCACTGCTTCACTTGGTGAATGGCTTAAATTTTGAAAATGCACACAATTAATGATTTTTCACCCAATAAGAAAATAGTAGACTGTTTCACATAAGGACAGGGTCTGGAGGAGAACAGGGCTTCATTTTTATCTACTAAAGAGACTGAATGTGCTGCTACATACATTTTCACATATTTAATATTTCCCTCGCTCCTTCTGTTTAGATCTTGGGGCTGAAGCAGAACCTTAAAGCTGCTTTGTAAAATTTTATGTCTAATAGACAGCGTCTGTTTGTCATATTGGCTAAAAGATAAATGATGGGTCAAAAAATCCCAAGCAATCATACACATGCTATTTGAAACAGATTTTTCTTTAGTATTTGTTACCATGTGATTGCTCTTTTCAACAAAATGATAAATATTAATTTGTCTTTTTATGGCAGTTACAGATACTAACGTAAAGTGGAATGAAATTAAATCTGTCAAAATATGGATATTGGTTAACACTGATACAGATTTACTGACCTCACACAAGGTTTTCTAAGCTCCAGAAAAAATAACTCGCTGCAGTTTATTAGTAAATCGGCGTCTGAGTGTGAACCCATTCCAGTCCAGTGTCTGTTAAACTCCTACACAAACACCTCATTCTGCTTTATGAGGGACTGAT
>JBBPDC010177973.1:5000-16237 GCA_037974485.1 Hemigrammopetersius urotaenia | reverse complement strand
ATTGCGATTAATCACGATTAATTTTTTCCAGATTTGCGATTAACTAGTTAATTTTAATTAATCGTTTTACAGCCCTAATATATAAATATATATATATACACATACAGTAACTGGTCTCTCTTGTGTACTGTGTTAACTGTCCATTATTGTAATTCTACAATATATCATCTGACCAAAATCTTATTATTGTGGTTTGAAAATACCATCTGATTTACTTATTGGATGAAAAGTACAGTATTCTCTAATAAATGTGTACTGTTTTACACAGTTATAACTGCAAGAATGACGTATGTATGTAAGCTGAACTGAATTGATTGCGTATTTATCGTCTTACGCCAACATCTCGGGCGGGAAAACCCTGCGGTCGTCTGTATGTTGCCTTTGTCTGGCTGTTCTGATACTGTCCCACTTTAATGAAAGTTAATTTTCTTTTTTATTCTCTCCCTGATCCTTAGTGGCAGACGGAAACCCAACTGATTGTCATTAGCTTCTCCCCCACGTCAGGCTAATTTAAAGAGACAAGGCTGGCGTCTGGAGGTGAGCCGGGATGGGGGCACCGCCGAAAGCGGCCCGTGGCCTCCACAGCCCTGCGCTGCCTGGAGACAGCTAAGCCGTCCCGGGTCCAAAAGGCACACACAGAAACAAAAGTGAAAAAAGAAAGCACAATCCGATTAAAACAATCTTTTGCCTTTTTTTTTTTATGACGGTGCATTTGCATGATAATAACAGAGGGGCCTGATAAGGCAGAGATGGAGTACTCGGGGGCTCTTTATGAGCTTTCGGGGCCCATAAGTCTTGGGACCAAAGCCTGTGGAGCCTTCTTTTTCTGGCCAGTTCTGCGTCTCATCGTAAACGTGTCGTCTCCGGAGCGCTAGCCCACTAATAGGAGCTTTAAAAGCCGCCACCTGCTGGAAAAGAGGCTGGGATTGGAGCAGGATGGAGAGGGGGATATTTGGCACAAAAAAATATATATCGGACTGATGACAGCCTCTGCATCCCGGTGTGAGGGGTATGGAGCAGTGGAGATGGCGCAGTGTGTGCTCCCAGCACCCCCCCTACAACCCCAAAATCACATCCACCACTCAGTCAATCAGGAGCAGCCCATATGAAATGAGCCAAAACTGTAGTCTTCTACTCTGTCCATTACTGCTGTTGTTGTATTTTAATGCTACCAGTGGGTGGATGTGGAGTTAGTATATCTTTGTCTCAATACATTTTTTAAGATAAAATGTCCTGACCGTGTATGAAAACCAGCACAGAAGCTATATTCATCTGTAAAAAAAAACAAAACCCAAAAAAGACATATATTTCTGTTCACTGGGTGAGGATATGATATAGGGTTAGGCTTAGAAAACTGCTTCTGTATGTATATGTTGGAGAATTTTGTTATGTGTAGAGATATACAAGATATAAATGGGATGTATTAATAGTATTACATGTAGATATATTGAGACGAAAATGTGTATAGATCTGTACGTATATCACCACTGCCTGAAAATATTATGGTAGTCTAAACTGGTAACATGAGAACACAAAAAATAGCAAAAAAAATCTAAACTGGTAACTTTATAACACAAAAAATAGCAATAAAAATTTAAATTATGGAGTTTTAGCACAATTTTATATCAGGAGATTAATTCACACACATGCACACACAATATATATATATATTGAAATGTCTACATACAGGACTCTACAAATAGGCTATGTGTGTGTGTGTGTGTGTGTGTGTTTCGTGTCATGGATGGGGTGACAAAGCTGAGATGGAGGAGACGAGCGACAGGGGATGATACTGTTTGGTATTTCTGCAAAGCTCCAGAGAGGGAATAAGAAAGACTCGCCTCCAGCAATTGGCATGTTAGAAATAAATGAAGGAGGCCCGACATGTGATCTCTCCACAAATTTCGTCTCCTCTCTCCCTCTCACTCTGTCACACACACACACGCACACACAAACAGAGCTGTGCCTGACTCTCAAGCGGCAACAGGAAATCAAACAATTAGCAGGAGGGAAATAGTGGGTCCTGCTTTGCCCTCTGGCTCTTGTAAACACAGCGACTGTGTTTGGAGACGTTGCCGTTGTTGTGTACAGGTTTTTTCCAGTTCCTTTTCCAACCCTTTACACCTCTTTAGCACTAGATTTGGTCATGCCAAACAAAAATGATCCCAGACCCAACAGCAAGTGCGCTCATTAGAAGCTTTGCTTCGTTTGAGCTTTTTAACAAGAGTATTCTCATTACAGTCACTGCTCTACATGCTCTCTGTGGATTTAGCGCATGTAAACGTGTATTGTTTTCTTTACACGTATGTGTTTATTCCCTCCTAAGCGAGTAAACGTTTTCATGCATGGCTAATAAATGTGTGCATATGTTTGCCTTTTGTAGGCCCAAGGAATCCATAAACGTCCTCGATCCAAAACATAATACAAGAAAAATTATAGAAAAATACCATTATTCTGAGGAGATCTTGAATTTTCTTTTTAATTGTTCTAATTATTTTTATGTGATAGCACAAGAATATTAGATCTTTCATAAAACCCGTAATTTGAGGTAAATGTGGCGCTGGCTCTTGCCTAAGAAATAATAACTTCAATAACGAAAACACGAACACCGCCGAATTAAAAACACCCATAAAACTCAAAGAACAAATATCCAATTAAATCCGGTTTTGTGTGTGTTTGTCCCAGCTGGGACTCGGGGCAAATGGTCATGCTCTAATGTGTGTAGGTGGTGCATACAGAAGCCTGTGTGTTCCCTGGCTGCAGACCCTCCACTTCTCTAAGTGAATTTCTTAACTATGGGACCCCTTCACAGCAAGGAGCGCTTGTGTACATAACAGAGAAAGTCGGCCCTGCAACATTGCACCCGGGACCGCCGGCATCCAGCAAAACATGAACTTCGGCAAATGCACACATGCAAGCGTCGACAGCACTTCTCACTTTGAGAAAAGTTTGCATTTTTTATTTTCTTTTTTTTCCCCTCCTTCTTTAGACTCAAGTTGCCCGAGTCCATTGGGTTATGAAGCATCATCAGCATGACTTTTTCTGTGTTCGTTTTTTTTTTTAAATCTTCTTATAATAATTATTATCATAAAACTCATTTAAACAGATATAGTCTGATTTCAGGTGACGTATTTCATGATACTTTATATACACTTTATAGTACTACAACGACTTTGTAAACAACATAGAGATTTCTCTTTCTTCATTATTTTATGTTACTATTCTCATATTAAATAATTCCTGTAAAAGCCATGTAAATAGATATAGTGTGATTTCATTAGCTTTATAGAAAATATGAAAATATTTATACGGACACTTATTGAATTGAAATTGTATTCTTTTTTAATTGTAGCATTTAAAAAAGTTTTATAAAAAGATACTATGTGAGCTATGTTAAGCATAGCTGACCACTGTGTTTGGGCAAGATTTGTCAGTTGAAGAAAAACGCAGGAAAATTGTATGTAAATTTTTAATGGAGGGTGTCGTTTGTGTAAAATCGTGCAGGACATGCTGAATGACGAGCCATCTGAGAGTCGTCTGCGGCGCACAGAAACTTTTGTTTCCGTAAAAGACAAAAGAAAGGACACTGCAGGATCATTGGTCCACTTAATGAGGCATACTAAATAGAGCATATTTCCAAAATTAGATTTCCTGAATAAAACATTGATGTTATCTCATAAAGGGGCAGAGATTGAAGATTTGTGGCATTGGGCCGTGTACAGTAATGCAATTCAGAACCGAGATAAACTTGGCTTTAAATCTCAATTTGTGGGGGCGACAGATTATCGGCCCCGGTGCGTACAGGGGGGGGATTTTCGGAGCAGGTATTAGGACCAAATGCAAAGAAGAGCCCCCCCATCCCAAGCAGGCTTATTGAATCATGGATCAGGAGCGTATGCGTGCGTGTGTGTGTGTGTGTGTGTGTGCGTGTGTATGTGCGTGCCTCATACTTTATGTAGAATGTGAGGTCATTTTTGTGCAGTTGCGGGGAGATTGTCTGTATTAAATTCCGGCAGGAAGTCATAAACTGGTAATACCTCCACTGCGTTATGTTCGTGCAGTAATAGCTTAAATTGGTCTTTGATCTCTCCAAATGTCATTCCAGAGAACATAATCGGTCATAAAATTAGCGTTTCGTGATTGCACTTGGAACGGCAGGAAATACCATAAAAATGCAGATTCAAATGGAAAACTAAGACCTTTACATAAATTACAAGGGGGTGGGGGGGTGAAAAAAAAGAATTGCTGAGTTATCATATTAATATACTCGAAAGACATCTGAGTCTTCAGAGATGAGATCGCCTGCAAAGTGATATATACTGTGGATAGATTTCGGCTAATAACCTAGTCCATACACAATTACTCTTTGTCTAGCACACTTTAGCCAGACGAAGACACCCCGAGCGCCAGCAAGGCCCAAGCCTTGTGTCTTTGTTTACACTTACTGCTCCTGCTGCCCTATATGCTTCAACGCTCCTCTTCTGCATCATCGGTGGTGCCGTAAGTTTAGCCGGCCACTGTGCTTTGGCTCTGACCTCTCAGCGGGTCCCCACAGTGCAGGAGGTTTACAGGCTGCAGTGTTAGTGAGGGAAGATCAGTGCTCTACTGCCCTCTGATGGTCACTGCGCTGAGCCAAGTTCCTCTGCGAGTTTTCTGAGGCGTACTTATTATGATGTAGGGGGCTAGAGGGGTAGGGGGTGGTGGGGTTGAGCCATGTCTGTTGGTGGGTAGGTGGGGAGTACATGAGTTGGACTGGGATAGCTGCCCATAAGAGGCCAGAAAAACACGGTCTCGTCTTCCTGCACCTCGTTAAAGAGCCGCAGAGTCAGGCTTTAATGCCAAACGGAGGAGTCCTAATGTGTCGCCCCATAATGTGGCGCATTAGGACCTGGTATACTCTAATATCTAGTGAATTACTGGTAATGATGTTGGCTCTGGTAATGTTAGCATTGCTGAGATATATATTGTGGACATTTATTTTATAGATGTATGGGTGTAAAAAAATAATCCTTACCATTTCTGATGGAATGGTAATAGTGGTATTGATTCAATGCACTGAATAGTAAAGGTATGTGAGTTACTGTCTGAAAAAAACCTTGAAAAGGAGAGTTTCACAGGTGAATCATAAAATATTCTTAAGTCGTAATTTAGGTTAATGCTTTAAAATATGCTTGTGTATGTATGTTGCATTTTTTAAAAATACAATTAATATTATTTTGTGATATGGCTGCAATATGTGCCTTTAAAAACAGAGTTAGTAGTTTTTCAAGCCCTTTTTGTAGTCATTTAGCTGATAATGACATTTATTTGGATGACAACAGATTAATACTAAAGTAAAATGTGGTGTTATACACATACGGTGCTTTTTATCTACTGTGTTTTCTACATTAAAAATTAAGTAGTATTGTATTATGCTGTATTATACTGTATTATGCATGAAATTAGATGAACTCTGGTCATAGTGCTATTGGTCTCGTGCATTTTTTGTAAATACGATTTCAAAGTATATTTTTCTACATCAAACATGAACTCTGCAGGCAATTATTAATTACAGTGACAATGATTACAAATACATAACAGTATGCTGCTGTTGAAAACAAATTCTCATATTCTTCTGTTGAATGTCAGGTTCATAGTAGCATAAAAGAATGGAAAGAGATATATAACAAATATATAAAATCTAAAATATCTTGGCTCAGAATACACTGTTCTCCATGCCGTCATGCTGGAGATGATGCAAGCTTTGGTCATAGTTTGGTCAATGCTCTTCATACACTTTATATTATACATATATTACCAGCTGCAAAATATGCTTTTTGATATGCTGATAAATGCCATGAACTTTTCTATTCACACACATACACATACACGCACACACACACAGAAAGTATGAAGAGGCCCAGATGGCTGGTTCACAATGGCGGGGCAGGGCAGCCTTTGATGGGTTTGAGTGATTGATTTCAGGCTTGACTGGCTCTGATAGAGTCACCTCAGGAGGCGCTTGGCAACCACAGGCCCTCTCCCCAACTTTTCCATCCAGAAGCCCGGTCCCGTCCTCCCTCTGAAAATCCAGCGAACTCTGGCGTGCTCTCAGCCCGCTGCGGACCTCACCTTTCCCTCCCAGGTCCAACACACTGTACCGCTTGACCAGCATCTACTGCGTCCTTCAGTCCAGCAGGAACGTGCCTGAACTGAATCAAGTTATTTAACCCCTTAAACCCCAGTGGCCCTGCGTATAATACCACATTTCAAATCCTCACATTTTATAACAACATTTCAGTCTGTTCAGTCCTCACATATGTACATTTATTTCACTTATTCTTGTAACACACGATGAATTTACTTTGTAATCACTACCAAAACTTTCAAATTAAGGTTTGAGGTATGCTGTAATCATACAAACAGATACAGAATTATCGCCCAGTGCATCTTCCTCTGCATTTCGTATGCGACGCACAAAAAATAGCCGATTTCAGGTCCTTCGTATTTTAATTAAGCATGAAGAAATGGGTGGAAAAAAAAAAAAAAAAAAAAACAGTTGTGGCTGCTCTCCTCAGGCTGCTACACTTCTGAAGTGGTAATTGAAATGACATGGAGACAGTGGGAGTCTTCTCTAACGTGGGGGTGTCATACCCAGCATGGGGACGCGCTGGGTTCTGCACGCCTGTACCCAGCCATGACTGACCGCAGCGAGGGCGACATGTTCTGGAGGATGCGATTACCCTGGAGCCATCGCTGACACACACACACACACACACACACACACACACACACAGGCTCTCTCTCTAGATCCCTACACTGTATCATGACTCTACAATCAATTAAGGACCGTATCGCGGCCTTGCGAGCTGCAGTGCCACTGCTAGCGAATGACACTCGATTCTCCATAGCCTCTAACAGGGGTTAAACTCTGCCTTCGCCCCATAACCCATCCGCCTAAGCCAGTAGGGGGAAGACATATTGCTGGCCTAATTACAAACGTACACGTAAAAAAAAAAAAAAAATGTTAAAAATCCAATTATGTTTGCATTCCTAATCATGGCGCATAATTACGCTAAATAAATAAAGCAAGGTCGTGCCTCGCCACAGCAATGGGATCGCCATGGTAATATTGGTTTATTAATCACCGTGATGACATCAACGGCAGGCAGGTACAGTTCACTTCTGTCCTTCATTTGAATAATTAACATCTTATAAATGCCGTACATTTTTTTCCCTCTCTCTCTCTCTCTCTCTTGCTCTCTCTAATGCTGCTTTTAATTGCCAGTTTATTTATTCGCTGAAGTTGCAGCCATGCATAATGTATCAGATAGTTTTTACAAGCGTTTATGAAATTGTCTCATCGAATTACAAATGTTAAGTTTATTTAGGATTAAATTTTAATGGGTCTTGCGATGGCAGAGATTGTTTCTGAAATTGATTTGGGTAATTGTGTCCCCGAGCTATTGCGCAGCACTGGAAGTCCAATTCTCCTGTAAGTGCCTGTCGCAGGGCGTCAGAGAAAGAGGGGCTCGGCGCTTTCCGGAGAAAAAATTAGAGTGGTTTCGCTGAAATATTTCCAGTAATGGACTTTTCCCATCATTACATCCTAATTCTTAAGTAACCAATTAAAGTGCACCACCACTCACAAAGACACAGACAATGCAACTTTCAGAGAGAGTGTGATTAATGTGTGTGTATCTAGGGCTATATTTGGGGTGTGTGTGTGTGTGTGTGTGTGTGTGTGTGTGTGTGTGTGTGTGTGTGTGTGTATCTGGAGATACAATTGCACTATAACCATACTTCATGTTTAAACACTCTAAACAGATCAAAGGGTGTGTGAATGTGTGAATGCGGAGTGTGTGTGTGTGTGTGCTGGAGTATGTGATTTTGCACAAATGAGTGTGTTTTGAAGTGTGTGTTTGAGTTTTTACATATAAATGTGAACAAAAAGTGAAATTGACATGAAATTGAAACTAATGCTCAATGAACTTGATGTTAAAAGGGGCTCAGACACCACAGATGAATAGCTTTAGTATCTAGCAGCTTTATTGTTTCTAATCAAAGTGGCACAATGTTGGTTATTACCATTGCAAAGCTAAAACGGCCAATACTTTTATCAGGTGCTGCTAGTGGAACAGAGCTGAACTCTTTAATTCCATCCACTGAAACTATATCACTTACTGAATTTATGGAGCTATGAATGCTGTTACTGTGCATTTGCATGTGTGGTATATAAAGTCTGCACATACAGAAATCTGAGATGTAACAGTGTGGCCAGAGCAGCCGCTCCTTCCTGGAGAATTTGGCCAGAGACTGAAGCCTCACTGACCACAGAGGGACAGAGATATGAAGCTGGGGTGAGAGGCTACAATACAACATCACCCTTCATCACAGGATGCCTCATGCCAACATGACCACAACCATTCAACCACACACACCTTCCACTCACCTCTTACCCTTCCCTAACACCTCTCTGTCAACAACTCACAGCTTCCACTTCCCTCACCTGCTTTAGCCCAAACAGCACAACTTGTAATGTTTTTTGGGCGGCGGGGTTTGTGGAGAGTTGAGGGGAATCTAACACATATTTGTGGTCCATCTGCCATCCTTTTAAACGGTGATGAAAAATTTTAATCCCCAGTGATTTTGCTGTGGTCAGGAAGAGAACCGTAAACAAGCCCAAAACTAAACAGATTGCTTCTCTCTGAGAAAAAGCAGAGTGTGATTGCATGGTTTGTGTAAAACCAGTGTTTGGAGACACGTTGGTTTTACAGCCAAAAAAAGTGTGTTTTAAAAAAAAATTCAGCTCAAAGCGTGAATTCAAACAGTGACACACTTTTTTTAGACCTGACCTGAGCGTTAGTGCCTTGAAGTCTGTTTATGAGTCTGCTGTGTGTTTAGCTCCACAAGACTGAGGTGTTTCTCTGTGCTTTATCTCATTCTGACCACCTTAGCCGTGACATCACAGGCTCTCTCTCTCTCACTCACATTTTTAAGGCGATTCGACCATCCGCGTCGTCTCCCCATACATTATGAAAGCGACTTGACCACAAAATCAATTTTTAAATGATCAATACTCAGCACCGATCAACTGATCAAAAATCTGAATGTTCGTGCACTGCACTGGATATTAAAGAACATTTAGATGTCGAAACCAGGCCAATATTTCAAACACTGTAGGAGAAGAAGAGGCACAAAATTCCACCTCAAGAAGAACAATAGTGTGATTGCTTCCGCAATAAACGAACGTACATATGTCTTACATATGTATATAAAAACCTTAAACACCTTGGGCTCTAAAATAAGCGAAAGACCCTGTAAGGCAATACACATGTTGGCAATCCACTTTTATCTAACATCCCTACACACACACTCCCCTTGTAATTCAGATTTCAAATATCACTTAAGATTTGGATTGTGAGTGAAGAGGCACTGTTGAAACTGACATCATGGCAACATATCCACCCCCCTCACCCCCAACTAATGGCCACTCAGTGAGTGGTAGTGGCTCTACTCCTCCTCTGTCCCCCCTAACCCCCGCTCCATCGCTCGGCCTCCCGTTGGAGGTATTCCCAGCCCTCCCTGCAGGTAGCCAGCCCCAGCCGAGCCGGAGAACATGTGTTTTCCTCCCCTGGCCGGGTCAGCGCGGGGTTGCTCATTCAGAGGCGGGTGATATAGTGGCCTGGAGCCGCCGCTGCTCTGCAACCATGGAGGGGCTGCTCTGGGCCGGGCCAGCCTGGATCTCCTCGCACATGATGGATTGGACTGGGGCCGTCTGAACAGAGCCAGTCAGCAAACTCCAGGGCCAGCAAGACGCCTGCTTCTGTTGCTTTTGCAACTCAATCAGTGACATACGCCATCTTCGGCTCAGGACATACATGTTATGTTTTTTTTTTTTTTCCCGCCATGTTTGAACTTTGACCGCAGAGTTATGAATGTTGGCTTTGAAGCGAGAAAGGAATGCGATCACTTCGGAGGGCGACCAACAAGACACATGATATTCCTCTTTCAGAGCAGCTTCATGTTTTCAATAAGAACGAAGGAAATTGCTTTACGGACAACATTCAAAGTTTGTTTTCGTGAGAGAGAGAAAAACAAAGCTGGACACCAAGCTAAGGCCAAAACATGTAGGGCAAAAAAATAACAATCAAAATTATTTTAACTCCCGTAATCTCGCGTACATTCTCCTCGATTGCATGTACTAAGTGTTTAGCTAACGGGATCTAATCTAATTTTGATTCAAATCCCAAACATTTACTCAAGTGTACTGGAAACACTGTTCTTACATGTCGGCTGGAGGTTTGAGAGCTGGCAGCATGTTAGCACTTAGGCCGTTCTGAACTGTGGATGGTTTGGAGGCTCATATAACCAGTTTTTGAACAATACTTCACATTAGACATCAAATATTTGACAGAAATAGTTTTTCATCGAACTATTTGACAGCAACTGAAACTTACAACTCCATTTTTGGACAGTTAAATATAACTGACAGAAAAACAAAAAGAAAGAAAGAAAGAAAGAAATGAGTAGAGACAAAGAACAGAGAAAAAAGGGAAGGAACACTAAAAAGAGAGAGAAAAGAGTCACATGTAAATATTTCAATTGTACATTTACAGTTCAGATAATTCCCGCTAACAAGAGAGACAGCGGAGGACTCCCCCGCAGTGGTGGAACCCTTTTTTGAGACACATACGGGTGTGATTATCGGCGGGAGAAAAACACATTAGAGCAAACATTGCTAATCGCACTGAATAGCAGCTTTCCTTCTTAGTCTGGGATACAGTTGACGACTGCCTTTAAGGCCTAAAGTAGCTCTGCCTAGACAAAGTAAGACATGCCAAAAACTTTTACGCGCTCATTACAACACAAATGTACTGTCTACCTCACCGTTTGGACACACCGTCTCATTCAAGGCTTTTTCTTTGTTTTTATTATTTCTTTCATTGTAGATTAATATTGAAAACAAACAAAATGACAAAGGAACTCATGGAATTATGCAGTAAACATAAAAATAGTTAAACCAGGATCTGTACTGTAATAAGGGAATTATGGACTTGTTTCACTACATGCTGTACCTGAATAAAAGTAAAGGCATCAAGATTTTTTTGGGTCCCAAACACAGTTAATCACAATATATCTGAATTTTTTATTAAATATGAGGTTTTATACAAAACCTGCTTCAACTATTTGAAAACTGTTTCATTCAAGCTTCCATAAAAGACCTTAAACTAAATGTGCTATTATACAAATGCTTA
>JBBPDC010177954.1:0-16239 GCA_037974485.1 Hemigrammopetersius urotaenia | reverse complement strand
TTCACCATTCATACAGGTCTTCATTTAAAAAACAAGTGATTGCGCTACCTTAGCACGGTCAAAATACCGCGGCCGTTAAACGTTTATGTCACTGGGCAGGTAAGACCTCCTATACATCAGAGGGTTTGCAGGAGGCGGTGTTTTTGGTAAACAGGCGGGGCTTGGAGTATTTGCCGAGTTCCTTCCTCCCCTTTTAGTCTTTCCTGGGGTGGCGCACCAGTGTGGGGTTAACGAAAAAGAGGGGTGTGGGGTTTTCTTGTTTATAGTTTTGGGGACATTACTCTCTTAGGGTGAGTTCGTTAATTGTCAGTGGTTGGTCCGATCTGATTTACACATGGGCCAGGAGAAGGGGTGTCTTCTTATTACTCGTTTTAGCAGGGTCTCCTCTATAATTATATAGAGAGGCCTAATATAAATAGGGATATTAGATATAATGCTGGGATAATAGATTTTTTTCTGTTTGAGCTTTAACGCTTTCTAGGCAGGTGGCTGCTTTTAGGCCCACTGAAGCAGTAATCTTGTTGGGTGTAGTCTTTAATCTCCTGTAAAAGTTTGTGCACTTGATCAAAAGAGTTGTACCTCTTTTGATTAACTCTCGTGCTTCTCTCTGACTCGTTTGTTGTAGGAGGTGAGGGGCACGAGGCTGAACTTCTATTCATTTTTTAGGCAACCAGCTATCACCTAGCTCGGTAGGCTTGTCACCTCTACCCGGGGATCTTCCCACTCTTTTGCCCCAGAGACGGGTTCGCTCTAAATTTAGCTGTCCCGGGGTAGCTCGCTTGGTTTCGGGGTTATGAACTAAAACTCTTTTTGCTCAGTTTTACTAGCTAAACCATGATGCAAAAGGTACAAGAATTAGTCTTTGCTTTGTTATGCTTTAATGGGTTATTTCATTTCTTTTTCAGCTTTCCCTTGCGGTACTTTTTCTATTGCTTTAAGGTTAGTGCCTTTTTCGTCGCCCGTACTAAGGCGGGAGAATGTTTTAATTAAATGTCTGTGTTACGGAGGGGGGGGGGGGATGAATGGTGGTGGGGGTCCTAGTTTGAAAGCTAGCTTTTTAGCTCAAAACGACCCAAGTTGCATGGATGTCTTCTCGGTGTAAGGGAGATGCTTAGCTGCTCAGCCACGTTTTGGTGATCCAAGTGCACCTTCCGGTACACTTACCATGTTACGACTTGCCTCCCCGCTTAGAGGTAAGACTTGTTATTTACTTTATGGTTTAGGGTGGGGAGGGTGACGGGCGGTGTGTACGCGTTTCAGAGCCTGTTTCAAAAAAACACTCTAGTTTGTTTTTACTTCTAAATCCACCTTTAGGCACTTGTTTCATGGTGCACTCCGTTATGTTCTGTGGCAGAAAATGTAGCCCATTTCTTCCCATCTCGTAAGCTACACCTCGACCTGACGTTTGGGGCTATGCCCGTTATGCTTACTGTGGGGCCTTCACAGGGTAAGCTTGCGACGGCGGTATATAGGCGGGGGGGGGCGAGGGATGGTGAGGTTGAACGAGGAAAATCGGTTCTAGAACAGGCTCCTCTAGGGGGAGATGAAACACCGTCAAGTCCTTTGGGTTTTAAGCTAGCGCTCGTAGTCCCCTGGCGGATAAAGTTGTAAGTTTTTATCAAAGTTTAGGGCTAAGCATAGTGGGGTATCTAATCCCAGTTTGTTTCTTAGCTTTCGTGGCGTCAGTCAATTTAAAGCTACTTTCGTGTGGGGGCTTTTTACTTCCACAATGCGTGCGACAGCTTGGGAGGTTTTTGGCTTTATTTAATGTTGTTCTTAACCACCTTTTACGCCGTGCTTATCAACTAGGGTCTCTCGTATAACCGCGGTGGCTGGCACGAGTTTTACCGACCCTTTTAGCCTTGACTAAGTCAAGTTTTCACTTATGGCTTAATGTTTACTACTGCTGAGTTCCCTTGGGGGTGTGGCGAAGCAAGGTGTCGTGGGCAAAGGGGTTGTGCCTGATACCGGCCCCCCAGCCTCCTGTAGGAGGCTGGGGGCATTCTCACGGGGGCGCGGAGACTTGCATGTATGAGCTAGGCTAAAGCTGATATTAAAGTCAGGACCAGGCCTTTGTGCCTATGAAACTTTTTAGGGTTTGTCTTATCGTCTTCAGCGATATGCTTTAAGTAAGCTACACTGGCCAAGGTTATATAATGTCTTTGGGAAAAAATGGGGTTTTAACTTATACATGTTAGGGCCGAGGCACAAAAAAATAGGTTTCCGGCAGGGGAAAGGCTGGTAAATTTAATAAATTTTATTTTTGCACACAACAATGTATAACAACATTTATCTCAACTCGTTGATTACGTTGGTCGAGGCATACCTGGTTTTGGGGTTTGACAGGACATATATGAACTCTTTCGACGTAGGGGGGTAGGGGGGTTTGACGAGAAAAAACCAAGATTAGGATTAGAGTGCCAGGAGGGGGATATCTTAAAGATCAATGAGGGTGATACTGATAGTTTATGCACTTGATAAAAACATATGTGGTTCTTATATGAATGCTTATGAAGTATTACATTAATTAATTCGCGTTCAAGGAAATGTACCACCTTGTTGGTTTTTACACTGAAAGTGACCAATTGTCTAATGAAAGTGAGCCTAAAAAAAAAAACCCTATGCATATGAGAGAACGCCTTGGCATGGTGGGTCATGGACAATCGATACCCACCTCAATAATCAGATGTCCCGTGGATTTCACTAAGTGAGGGAATAGAGTGTTATGGCCCTGAAATAGGAACCAGATGCCAGTAATAGTTCATATTGTGAAACCCCCACAATAGTTGTCCGTGACCTATCAAGGATAATTAACATTAAGGTATAAACCCGTTGGTGGGCTCTTACTACATTAATATTTTGAGGGCCGATTTTAATTGAATCAGGCATAGAAAATTTTGTGATGGAGTTATGGGGGGTATTCGAGTTATCAGGTTAAAATATTGATTTTGTAGGAACTAATTGATTGCTTTATTTGAGTCTTAGAAAATATGGTGATGTTTGTAAGTACAGGATATTTAAATGAGCGAATATAATGTAATGTTTTTAAACCATAATGTAAGGTAATACATATAATGTACTATACCATATGTAATATATACCATGTATGTTGGGGGGACCATGATGTATGGTAAACCATAGTATGCACTAAAAATTTTTAAGTCCTAAAACCTAGAACAGAAAATAGTTTAATTAAGAATTCTAGCTTTGGGGGCTAGCGGTAGAAGTTAAAATCTTTTTTTTCTGGGCACTAAGAAGGGGTTTAATCTTCAGTCTTCGGATTACAAGACCGATGCTTTAAGTTAAGCTACTAGTACAGGGCCAGTTAAGTCATTTGTTTTCGTATCAGGCAATTAATGGGTTTAGGACAAGGAAGAGTGTAAAGTATAAAATAGAGGCGATTTGGCCGATGATGATAAAAGGGTGCTCAACTGGTATCCCCCCGATTCATGTGAGGATCGCAACGTCTGCAATCAGGGTTCAAAATAAAAGTTGGGAGAGGGGGCGAAAGGTAAGGCCTTGTTGTTTTGAGGTGTGCAGGAGGGGGACGAGCATTAAGATGAGGATGGAGAAGAGTAAGGCTAGGACCCCGCCCAACTTGTTGGGGATGGACCGGAGGATTGCGTATGCGAACAGGAAATATCATTCGGGCTTAATGTGGGGCGGGGTGATTAGGGGGTTTGCAGGGGTGAAGTTTTCTGGGTCTCCAAGGAGGTTGGGTGAAAATAAAGCTAAAGATGTGAGGGAAATTAGTAAAATAATGAAACCTAGGGCATCTTTGTACGAGAAGTAAGGGTGGAAGGGGATTTTGTCTGCGTCAGAATTTAGCCCAGCGGGGTTGTTGGAGCCGGTTTCGTGGAGGAAGAGGGCATGTAGGGCCGTGGCGGCTACAATTGCGAATGGTAAAAGGAAGTGGAAGGCGAAGAATCGCGTCAGGGTGGCGTTGTCTACAGAGAAGCCCCCTCAGATTCATTGTACTAGGGTGTCTCCGATATAGGGGACTGCGGAAAGCAGGTTTGTGATTACGGTTGCACCTCAGAATGATATTTGTCCCCAGGGTAATACGTAGCCTACAAATGCGGTTATTATTACTAAAAGGAGAAGAATTACACCAATGTTTCATGTCTCTTTATAGAGGTACGAGCCATAGTATAGGCCTCGGCCGATGTGAAAGTAGATACAAATAAAGAAGAAGGATGCTCCGTTGGCGTGGATGTTACGGACAATTCAGCCATAATTTACGTCTCGGCAGATGTGGACGACTGAGGAGAAGGCTGTTGAAATATCAGAGGTGTAGTGTATTGCTAAAAAAAGTCCGGTTAAGATTTGCGTAATTAGGCATAGCAGGAGGAGGGAGCCGAAGTTTCATCATGCTGAGATGTTAGAGGGGGCGGGGAGGTCAATTAGTGCATTGTTGGCAATTTTTAGCAGAGAATGTGTTTTTCGTAGGCTGGCCATTAGGGGTTCTTGTAGTTGAATACAACGGTGTTTTTTCAAGTCATTAGTCTTGGTTAAAGTCCAAGCAGGAATTATGAATTATATTTTTTCTTTGTTATTGTTAGGGCTGGTGGTTGGTTTAGTGGCAGTCGCTTCTAACCCGGCACCCTATTTTGCAGCCTTGGGGCTAGTTGTGGCGGCAGGGGTTGGTTGTGGGGTTTTAGCAGGGCATGGGGGGTCTTTTTTGTCTTTGGTGCTGTTTTTAATTTATCTAGGGGGGATGCTTGTAGTGTTTGCTTATTCGGCAGCTTTGGCTGCTGAGCCCTTCCCTGAGAGTTGAGGGGATCGTTCTGTTGCGGGTTATGCTTTTATATACATTTTAGGGGTAATTTTTACAGGGGCGTGGGCCTGAGGGGGGTGGTATGAGGGGTCTTGGGCGGTGATAGATGTCAAAGAATTTTTTGTGATTCGGGGGGATGTGAGTGGGGTCTCTGTAATTTATTCTGGGGGCGGGGGGATGTTGATTGTTTGTGGGTGGGTTCTTTTATTAACATTGTTTGTAGTGCTTGAGTTAACCCGCGGGCTAAGCCGTGGGGCGCTTCGAGCAGTTAGGAAATGGCACATAGGACTAGTATAATTATAGTTAAGAGGAATATGGTGAGGTAGGTTTTGATTATTCCTTGCTGAATATTACTTGTTGAAGTGGCGAGTTTGATTTGGGCGGAGGATAGTTTTTTGGGGCCTGTTTTTTCTGTTCATGTTTGGTCAACAAGTTGGGTAGCAATGAGTTGGCCTGTAACAAGGCTTAGTTTTGGGGCAAGGCGGTGAATTATAGTTGGGTAGTAGCCTAACATATTAGAGAACAGGTAGGCGGGGCGGGCTGGTGAGGCTTTAAATTGTTTGGAGGTTAGGGAGGCCAGCTCTAGCGAAATTAAAAGTCCTGTAATGGTTACAGCTAAAGCGGCCATTTTTAGGGTTAAAGGCATGGTTAATGTGGGGGTTTTTATTGGGGAAAAATTCAAGGAAATGATTAACCCCATGGTGATGCTTCCTCAGGCCAGGCGTTTAAGGGGGCCTATGATTGCGGGGTTGTTTTCATTAAGGGGGGAAAGGGGTAAAAATCGTGGGGCCCCCATGGTAACAAGGAAAATTATTCGGAGGCTGTAAGCTGCAGTAAAAGAGGTGGCGACTAGGGTTAGGGCTAGGGCTCAGGCATTAAGGTATGAGGTATTCATAGCTTCGAGGATAGCATCTTTGGAGAAGAAACCTGCTAAAAAAGGAGCGCCGGTTAGCGCTAGGCTGCCAATAGTGAGGCAGGATGATGTGAGGGGCAGGAATTTATGGAGCCCGCCCATTTTTCGGATGTCTTGCTCATTATCTAGGTTGTGGATAATAGAGCCCGAGCAGAGGAAGAGTATAGCTTTGAAGAAGGCATGGGTGCAGATGTGAAGAAATGCTAGTTGAGGCTGGTTAAGTCCAATGGTAACTATTATAAGCCCAAGTTGGCTAGATGTAGAGAAAGCAATAATTTTTTTGATATCATTTTGGGTGAGTGCACAGGTTGCTGTAAATAGGGTGGTTAGGGCTCCCAGGCAGAGGCAGGTGGTTAACGCTAGTTGATTATTCTCTATGAGGGGGTGGAGGCGGATGAGGAGGAAAATACCCGCAACCACTATAGTGCTTGAGTGAAGTAGGGCAGAAACTGGGGTTGGCCCCTCTATTGCGGAGGGGAGTCATGGGTGGAGGCCAAATTGGGCCGACTTTCCTGTTGCGGCGAGGATTAGGCCAAGAAGGGGCAGGGTTATGTCTATGTTTTTGGAGGCAAAGAAAATTTGTTGTATTTCTCAGGAGTTGAGGTTTGTTGAAGCTCAAGCCATGAAAAAAATCAGCCCGACATCCCCGACTCGGTTGTATAGGACTGCTTGAAGGGCTGCTGTATTAGCGTCAGTGCGGCCTCACCACCAGCCAATTAGCAGGAAGGACATGATGCCGACGCCTTCCCAGCCCATAAATAATTGAAATATATTATTTGCAGAAACTAAGGTTATTATTGCTATAAGGAATAGAAGGAGGTATTTGAAGAAGCGGTTAATGTGGGGGTCAGAGTGCATGTACCAGGTTGCGAACTCTAGGATTGATCAGGTAACAAATAGGGCAACTGTGGAGAAGATAAGGGAGTAGTGATCGAACTTGAAGCTGGTACTGATGTTGAAGGTTATGATGTTAATCCAGTGCCAGTTAGTGACAATGCTTTCTACCCCCTGGTCGAGGAAGGTTATAAGGGGGACAAGGCTGATGTAGAATGCGGTTTTTACAGCTGTTTTGACATGGGCTGAGGACCAGGAGGGGAGGAGGGGGGTTGGCTTGAGGGAGGTGAGAAGGGGGACTAGTAGGATGGTAAGAGTTAATATGAATGATGAGGAGAGGATTAGAGGGGCTGCATGCATAGCTGTGACTTGGATTTGCACCAAGAGTTTTTGGTTCCTAAGACCAAAGGATGAGCTGTTATCCTTTCGCAGCTCGAGGAGCGTTACGGAGTTTAACCGTAAGATTAAGAATTAGCAGTTCTTGCTGTCTCGGGGACCGCCCTCGGTGAACAAGGGGGTTTTAACCCCCGTTTCTAGAACCACAATCTAGTGTTTTTTTTAAACTATGTCTACAGTAGCATCACCCCCATATAAGCTCTGGTTTCATGATTAGGAGAATGATGGGGGAGAGGTGAAGTGTCAAGAGTAGGTGTTCTCGGGTGTGGAAGGGGGAGAGATTCGTGATATGAGAGGGTAAGGGCCCTCGTTGGGCGGATAGGAAGAGGTAGAGGGAGTAGGCAGCTGTAATTAAGGTGCCGGCACCAGTGATAATTAGTGTTCAGGGGGACCAGTTAAATAGGGCTGTGATAATAAGTAGTTCCCCCATGAGGTTGGGCAAGGGGGGCAGGGCAAGGTTGGCGAGATTTGCGATGAACCACCAGGTTGTGGCGAGGGGAAAGATTAGTTGTAGCCCGCGGGCTAGAATTATTGTTCGGCTATGGGTTCGTTCGTATGTTGTGTTTGCTAGGCAGAATAGGGCGGAGGAAACTAGGCCGTGGGCGATTATGAGAATGATGGCCCCTGTAAAGCCCCACGGGGTTTGTGTTAAGATGCCGCCGGCAACTAAGCCTATGTGGCCTACGGAGGAGTAGGCAATTAGGGATTTTAAGTCTGTTTGACGCAAACAGATTGAGCCGGTTATTACAACCCCCCAGAGGGCAAGAATCATGAAAGGGTATGCTATTTCTTTAGTTAGGGGGGTTAAAATTGTTATTATTCGTATTATCCCGTACCCCCCCAGTTTTAGCAGAATTGCGGCTAGGACCATAGAGCCGGCGATGGGTGCTTCTACGTGGGCTTTGGGGAGCCAGAGATGGACGCCATAAAGAGGTATTTTCACTAAGAATGCAATGAGACAGCCTGCTCATCAGATTTTGTCCCCCCACGAAGAGACTAAAGTTGGTTGGGAGTGCTGGAGAATAATTAGGGACAAGGACCCTATGTTTTGTTGAAGCAACAAAAGTGCAACTAAAAGGGGGAGGGAGCCCATGAGTGTGTAGAATAAAAAGTAAGTTCCTGCGTTGAGGCGTTCGGCCTGATTTCCTCAGCGGGTAATAATAATTAATGTTGGGATTAGGGTAGCTTCAAATATGATGTAAAATAAAATTAGTTCGGTGGCCCCAAATGCTATAATTAAAAATACTTGCAGGGAAGTCAAGAGTGAAATGAAGGTTCGTTGGCGGCTTAGGGGCTCAGGTCGAGTATGATTTTGACTGGCAATAATTATAAGTGGGAGAAGTCAACAAGTTAGGACCAATAAGGGGGTAGAGAGGGGGTCTGTTGCTATATAAGTACTTGAGGCTGCTCAGCCTGTTTCTGAGTCTCACTTTAGTCAGTTTAGACTGATCATTGCGATTAGTAGGCTTTGAGCTGTTGCTGTGGGTCAGAGCCATTTTGCAGGGGCTAATCAAATTGTGGGAAATAGTATGGCTGTAGGGATAAGAATTTTTAACATTGTAGGAGGTTAAGGTTCTTAAGGTGGTCTGTGCCGTGGGTACGAGCTGTAGCGACCAAAAGGGCGAGGCCAGCCCCAGCCTCGCAAGCTGAGAAGGCTAGAAGTAGGAGGGGGGCGGAGGAAAAGGTCGTAGCTTCTAGTTGGAGGGCTCATAGGGCTGTGGCTACATAAAGGGAGAGCATTATTCCCTCTAGGCAGAGGAGGGCTGATAGAAGATGGGTGCGGTGGAAGGTTAAGCCTATAAGTCCTAAAATAAATGCTGAGGAGAAGGTAAAATGTACGGGTGTCATAAGGGGGTTGTGGGGTTTAACCACAATTTTTTGAGCCGAAATCAAAGGTCTTTTGTTGGACTAACCCCCTATTCTGCCCACTCAAGACCTCCTTGGGTCCATTCATAGGCTAGTCCGAGCGTTAGCAGAATAAGAATGGTTGTGGCTCAGAAGAGGGTCTGGGTTGGGTAAAGCTGGTTTCCTCAAGGTAGGGGGAGGAGTAGGGCAATTTCCAGATCAAAAAGGAGGAAAAGAATTGCGACTAGAAAGAATCGCAGGGAAAAGGGCAAGCGTGCGGAGCCAAGAGGGTCAAAGCCGCATTCGTAGGGAGACAATTTTTCCATATCAGGGTTAATTAAGGGGAGCCAGAAGGAGAGGAGAGCTAGAAGGAGTGAGAGAAGTAAGCAGATAGAAAGTATTGTTGTGATTTGATTCATTATCTTTCCTTGGGGTTTAACCAAGATTTAATAATTGGAAGTCATTTGTATTATTAATACTAGAAAGATAGGAGCCTCATCAGTAAATAGAGATGTATAAGAAAAGCCAGACGACATCAACGAAGTGTCAGTATCAGGCAGCTGCCTCAAACCCAAAGTGATGTTGGGATGTAAAGTGGTACTGGATTTGGCGGAGGAGGCAGACAGCCAGGAAAGTAGAGCCAATGATTACGTGTAGCCCGTGAAATCCTGTTGCTACGAAGAATGTAGCCCCATAGACGCCGTCGGCAATTGTGAAGGGGGCTTCGTAATATTCTATGGCCTGGAGGGCAGTAAAGTAGAAGCCTAGAATGATAGTGAGGGAGAGTGCTTGGATGGCTTGTTTTCGTTCCCCCTCTATTAGGCTGTGGTGGGCCCAAGTAACGGTTACACCGGAGGCTAGGAGGACTGCAGTGTTTAATAGCGGGACTTCGAAGGGGTCGAGTGTGGTGATTCCTGTGGGGGGTCAGCATCCGCCAAGTTCAGGGGTGGGAGCGAGGCTTGAGTGGTAGAAGGCCCAGAAGAACCCGAGGAAAAAGAATACTTCGGATGTAATGAATAAGATTATTCCGTATCGCAATCCCTTTTGGACAGGGGGGGTGTGGTGTCCTTGAAATGTGCCTTCTCGGGTGATGTCTCGTCATCACTGGTACATTGTAAGTAAAAGAAGAATCAAACCTAGGGTTATTAGTGTTAATGAGTGGAAATGAAATCAAATAGCGAGGCCGGATGTTAAAAGGAGGGCTGCGACTGCACCGGTGAGGGGCCAAGGGCTTGGGTTAACTATGTGGTATGCGTGAGCTTGGTGGGCCATTAGGTGTTTTCTTGTAAATATAGGCTCAATAGAAGAACAAAGACATATGCCTGGATTATTGCCACGGCCACTTCAAGCAGTGTTAGGAGAAGAAGGACTAGGGCTGTTAGGAGGGCCACAGTTGTAATTTTTGGGAGAAGAACGAGGGTTGCTGTTGCAATTAGTTGAATCAATAGATGGCCGGCTGTGAGGTTTGCGGTGAGTCGCACGCCGAGGGCTAGAGGGCGGATGAAGAGGCTAATTGTTTCGATAATAATTAGGACAGGGATAAGGAGAACGGGGGTGCCTTCCGGCAGGAGGTGACCTAGTGCTGCAGTTGGCTGGTTACGCATACCAATAATTACTGTAGCCAGTCAAAATGGAACGGCCATGCCTATATTTAGCGAGAGTTGTGTAGTAGGGGTAAAGGTGTATGGAAGGAGTCCTAGCATGTTTAGGGATAAAAGTAGAACTATCAAGGAGGTCAATATAAGGGCTCATTTGTGGCCGGGCAGGTTAATAGGGAGGAGCAGTTGTTGTGAAAATCGATTTACAAACCAGCCCTGAAGTGTTACTACCCGATTGTTTAGCCATCGTCCAGAGGGGGCGGGGAACATAATTCAGGGGAATGTTAGTGCAACAGCAATTAGTGGGATACCTAAATATGTGGGGCTTATGAATTGGTCAAAAAAGCTTAGTGTCATGGTCAATTTCAGGGCTGGGGTTTTGAGCTTTTAGCATCTAGTGTTACTGGCTCGTTTGGAAAGGTGTGTTTGAGCACTTTAGGCGGGATAATAAGTAAAAAAATTATTCAGGTGAATAATAAAATAAGGAGTCAGGGGGAGGGGTTTAATTGGGGCATGTCATCAGAGGTGGTTGGGAGGCACCAGTGTCTAGCTTAAAAGGCTAGCGCTTAACCCTATTTAGCTTTCTGACGAGGCGTCTTCAAGTATTAGGGAGGATCAGTTTTCGAAGTGTTCTAGGGGGACGGCTTCTACCACGATAGGCATGAAGCTGTGGTTAGCCCCACAAATTTCGGAGCATTGCCCATAAAACACCCCGGGGCGGGAGGCAATAAAGGCTGTTTGGTTAAGGCGGCCGGGGACTGCATCTATTTTGACCCCCAGGGCGGGGACGGCCCAGGAGTGGAGAACATCTTCGGCTGAGACTAGGACACGGATTGGTGCTTCTGTGGGCACGACCATGCGATGGTCTGTTTCGAGGAGGCGGAACTGCCCCGGAGAAAGGTCTTGGGTGGGGATTATGTAGGAGTCAAAACCAAGGTTTTCGTAGTCCGTGTACTCATAGCTTCAGTACCACTGATGGCCGATTGCTTTTACAGTTAGGTGGGGGTTGTTGATTTCGTCTATTAAATAAAGGATTCGTAGTGAGGGGAGGGCAATTATAATAAGAATTACTGCGGGCAAGACCGTCCAGATGATTTCAATTTCTTGGGAGTCTAAAATATATTTGTTAGTTAATTTGGTGGAGACTATGGCGATGATAATATATAAAACTAAGGTGCTGATTAAGAAAACAATTATTAATGCGTGGTCGTGGAAGTGGAGGAGCTCTTCTATTACTGGGGAGGCCGCGTCTTGGAATCCTAGTTGTGAGGGATGTGCCATTAAGCTTAAAGCTAAAGATGTGCAAGGGTCTAACTTGCAATTTTGCTTTGACAAAGCAATGTAATATTTTACTAACACCTTATAAAGAAAGTGACAGAATGGTCATGTGGCTGACTTGAAATTAGTTTATGGGGGTTCAATTCCTTCCTTTCTCGCATGCCTGTACTTGGACAAATGCTGGCTCTTCAAATGTGTGATAGGGAGGGGGGCACCCGTGAAGTCACTCAACATTTGTAGGGGTGAGCTCAATAGATATGACTTCTCGTTTAGCAGCAAATGCTTCTCATAGAATAAATAAGAATATTACGACAGCGATGAGGGAAACTAGTGAGCCAATTGAAGAAATTGTGTTTCAAAGGGTGTAGGCGTCTGGGTAATCAGAGTACCGTCGAGGCATGCCTGCTAAGCCCAGGAAGTGTTGAGGGAAGAAGGTGAGGTTTACGCCAATGAATATTACGCCAAAGTGGATTTTTGTCCAAGTGCCGTGCAGGGTAAAGCCTGTAAATAGAGGGAATCAGTGAACGAAGGCCCCCATAATAGCAAAGACAGCCCCCATAGATAAGACATAGTGAAAATGGGCGACCACGTAGTAAGTGTCGTGGAGTACAATATCA
Organism: Hemigrammopetersius urotaenia; assembly: GCA_037974485.1. Lineage (NCBI taxonomy): Eukaryota > Metazoa > Chordata > Actinopteri > Characiformes > Alestidae > Hemigrammopetersius > Hemigrammopetersius urotaenia. The sequence goes on along the minus strand of JBBPDC010177954.1, from coordinate 3,981 downwards.
AGGGATGAGTTAGCCAAGACGATGCCTGTTAAGCCCCCCACTGTGAAGAGAAAGATAAACCCCAGGGCCCATAACATGGGCGTGTCTCATTTAATTGAGCCGCCGTGTAAGGTGGCTAGTCAACTAAAAACTTTAACACCAGTAGGGATGGCAATAATTATTGTTGCGGAGGTAAAGTATGCTCGGGTGTCTACGTCTATGCCCACTGTAAATATATGGTGGGCCCAGACAATAAACCCTAAAAGGCCGATAGCCATTATGGCTCAAACTATGCCCATATACCCGAATGGTTCTTTTTTCCCAGAGTAGTAAGCGACAATGTGGGAGATTATACCAAAGCCCGGGAGGATTAAAATGTACACCTCAGGGTGCCCAAAAAACCAGAATAAGTGCTGGTAGAGAATAGGGTCCCCTCCCCCCGAAGGATCAAAGAAGGTGGTGTTTAGATTCCGGTCAGTAAGAAGTATTGTAATGCCTGCGGCGAGGACGGGGAGGGAAAGAAGCAAGAGGACGGCCGTAATTAGGACGGCTCAGACAAATAGGGGGGTTTGGTATTGTGAAATGGCGGGGGGTTTTATGTTGATGATGGTTGTGATAAAGTTGATTGCGCCAAGAATAGAGGAGATCCCTGCGAGGTGAAGGGAAAAAATAGTCAGGTCAACAGAAGCCCCTGCGTGGGCAAGGTTCCCGGCGAGGGGGGGGTAGACTGTTCAGCCTGTCCCGGCTCCCGCTTCAACACCAGAGGAGGCCAAAAGAAGAAGAAAGGAGGGGGGCAAGAGCCAGAAGCTTATATTGTTTATTCGGGGGAATGCTATATCAGGGGCCCCAATTATTAGGGGCACAAGCCAGTTCCCAAACCCCCCGATCATAATGGGTATTACCATAAAGAAAATTATAACAAACGCATGGGCTGTGACGATGACATTGTAAATTTGGTCATCACCCAGAAGGGCCCCGGGTTGGTTTAACTCAGCTCGAATTAGGAGACTTAGGGCCGTCCCTACTATTCCGGCCCATGCACCAAATACAAGGTAGAGGGTGCCAATGTCTTTGTGATTAGTGGAGAAAAATCAGCGTGTGATTGCCACAGGTAGGATGGCCGAGTGCCTAGGCGGTGGGTTGTAGCCCCACACACAGAGGTTTTAGCCCTCTTCCTACTAACAGCCCCGTGGTGTAAGGCATGTCAGATTGCAAGTCTGAAGGCGCAGATTAACCCCCGCCGGGGCTTTCCCCGCCTTTTTTAAGCGGCGGGGAAAGTAGATGAATGCTCGCTGGTTTGAGCGCTTAGCTGTTAACTAAGAATTTGTAGGATCGAGGCCTTCTCATCTAGCAAGGCTTTAGCTTAATTAAAGTGTCTGGGTTGCATTCAGAAGATGTGGGGTAGAGTCCTGCAAGTCTTATGCAAGAGCTAGAAGGTTTTCACTTCTTCTTAGGGCTTTGAAGGCCCTTGGTCTAAGTAGCCTAAGCTCTTAAAAGAGGAGGGTTGTTAGGGCGGGGGAGACTGGGAGAAGGGTCAGGGCTGCAGTTATTGAAATTGCTAAGGGGAGGGATATTTGAGTGTTGCTGAGGCGTCAGGGGGTGGAGGAGTTGTTTACATGGGGGGAGATTGTAAGGGCCATGGAGTAGCAAAGGCGGAGGTAGAAGTAGAGGCTAAGTAAGGCGGTTAGAGCCATAATGGTGGCCGTGAGTGGAAGGTTTTGTTTTGTTAGTTCTTGTAGGATAAGTCATTTTGGTAAAAAGCCGGTAAGAGGGGGGAGACCTCCGAGGGAGAGGAGTAATAAGGCGGCGGAGGCTACAATAGTTGGCTCTTTTGATCATGCTAGTGCTAGTGCATTAATTTTTGTTGCGGCCATGCGTTTAAACATTAAGAAGGCTGTGGATGTTATGATGATATAAATTAGGAGGGTGAAGATGGTGAGTTGGGGGGCAAGTTGAATAATGATAGTTATTCAGCCCAGGTGGGCGATTGACGAGTAGGCTAAGATTTTTCGTAGCTGTGTCTGATTAAGTCCCCCTCAACCGCCGATGAGTGCTGATAGGACTCCGAGGGCGGTTAAAAGTGAGGGGTGGAAGGTGTGGGAGATTTGGGTCAGGAGTGCGAAGGGGGCTAGTTTCTGTCAGGTGGCCAAGATAAGCCCTGTTGTTAGGTCTAATCCCTGGAGAACTTCGGGCAATCAGAGGTGAAGGGGGGCAAGGCCTACTTTGAGCGCAAGGGCTGCTATGATGAGTGTGGACGGGAGAGGATGAAGTATGAGTGGAATATTTCATTCGCCGGTGAGCCATGCGTTGGTGGCTGTGGCAAATAGTATTGTTGCTGCTGCCGTCGCCTGAGTTAGAAAGTATTTGGTTGTGGCTTCTACTGCTCGTGGGTGGTGGTGCTGGGCTATAAGGGGTAGGATGGCTAATGTGTTGATTTCAAGGCCTATTCAGGCGAGGAGTCAGTGTGTGCTTGCAAAAGTAAGGGTTGTACCTAGGCCAAGGCTGAGGAAAAAAATAGTAAGCACGTAAGGGTTCATTAGTAGGGGAAGGGTTTTAACCAACATTTTTGGGGTATGGGCCCAAAAGCTTGTTTAGCTGACTCTACTAGGAAGTGGTGTATTGGTAGCACTAAGAGTTTTGATCTCTTTAGTATGGGTTCGAGTCCCCTTTTCCTAGGAGCTGAGAAGAATTTAACTTCTGTGTGGCACTCTATCAAAGTGGCCCCTGGGCATTCGGGCACAGCTCCGGGGGCTATTGGGGGGGCAGGCCTGTAAATGCAATTAGGAGGGCTATGTGTCATAGAATTATGGCCAGTGTTAAGGGTAAAAAATTTTTTCAGACTAAGTGCATTAACTGGTCGTACCGAAATCGAGGGTATGAGGCTCGTACCCACAAAAATAGGATTGATAGCAGGGCAGCTTTAGTCATTAGGTTAATGGATGTGAGTTCTGGGATGGCGGGGACATGGGATGCGCCTAAAAAAAGAATTGTTGAGAGGGTATTTATTAAGAGGATGTTAGCATATTCTGCTAGAAAAAATAGTGCAAATGGGCCTCCGGCATATTCTACGTTGAAGCCGGAGACTAGTTCGGATTCACCCTCTGTGAGGTCAAATGGGGCTCGGTTTGTCTCTGCTAGCGTTGAAATATACCATATTGCTGCTAAGGGTCAGGCAGGGAGAAGAAGTCAGAGGGGCTCTTGGCTGGTATTAAATGTTTGAAGGGTAAAACCTCCTGTAAAAACAATAATGGAGAGCAGAATTAGTCCTAGGCTGACTTCATACGAAATTGTCTGTGCTACTGCCCGGAGGGCCCCAATTAGGGCATATTTTGAGTTAGAGGCCCACCCAGAGCCCAGGATGGAGTAGACAGCAAGACTGGAGAGGGCTAAGATAAAAAGGATTCCCAGGTTTAAGTCGGCAGTGGGGTAGGGAGTTGGTAAGGGGGCCCACAGTATGAGGGCCAAGGTTAGGGCTAGTGTGGGGGCGGCTAAAAATAAAAAGGGGGAGGAAGTTGATGGGCGTACTGGTTCTTTAATAAATAGTTTAATCCCATCAGCGATGGGTTGAAGAAGGCCGTAGGGGCCCACTACATTGGGGCCTTTTCGTAGTTGTATGTAGCCTAAAACTTTTCGTTCAACCAGTGTGAGGAAGGCTACTGCTAAAAGGATGGGTACGATAAGGGCGAGGGGGTTGACTAGGTGAGTAAGTGTGGAGATTAGCATAGCTAAGGGGGGGACTTGAACCCCCGGGGGAAAGGGCTTAGGCCTTTTGCACTTATCCGGGCTCTGCCACCTTAGTTTACCCCTTATTTTGGGGCGGATTTTGCCCTTCTTTTACTCAATTGAGTTGGCTTCATAAAGTTAGAGGGAGGCGTACTTAAAGTATGGGCCTCATTTTCTCGGTCCTTTCGTACTAGAAAAAATGGCGTTACAGATAGAAACTGACCTGGATTACTCCGGTCTGAACTCAGATCACGTAGGACTTTAATCGTTGAACAAACG
>JBBPDC010177936.1:0-16239 GCA_037974485.1 Hemigrammopetersius urotaenia | reverse complement strand
CCAGTGGTGGTGTGCTGAAGGTAGGATTCGAACCCATGACCTCTTGGTCCGGAGGCAAGTATCCTACCCACTGAGCCACCTCCACCCTGTATCATTGATTTGTATAAACACGTATACGTATATTTATCTGCCACTCCTTAAAGGCCGGGCTGTGAAAATAGTTTCTGGTATTAAACCAGTCCGTGACCACATAAAGGTTGGTAACCACTGCTCTAGAGAACCAAAAAAACAGCTATCATACATCATGCAAATGAGTATACTCTAAAAACTGCTGGGTAAAAAACAACCCTATTTGGGTTATTTTGGTAACCCAGCGCTGGGTAAAAAAGGGACTAACAAGTCGGGTTACACGTTCACCCAGCATGCTGGCTTGTGATTTTTAACCCAGCTATTAGTTAAAAATGACTCCACTGCTGGGTTGAATGTAACCCAAAATGGGTCAGAAATGTAATCTAGAAACTTTGGTGATTAAAATGACTAAAATAAAAACAATTCTACAGCAATACATACTTCAGTAATGGAATTTTATTTATGACAAAACATGTAAAGAATGTGTCAGAAAGATTAACTTTAAAATACAAATTTGTGCATAAACATTAACGTATACTGATATAAAAAAATCAACTGCAATGGAGAAAAAAATATATGTAATAATGTAACGGCATGGTATGTGACAAGGGTTCTGCACTGAACTGTAATTCAACACTGATTTATCAGTTCCTGTATATTATGTGGAGGTTCTTTGAACTCTCAAAAGATTCTCATTGGCAATCATGGTTCCTTAGAGAACCAAAAACAGCTCTTACACATCGTGATCATGGATATGGGTGTGTTATGTGGAGGTTCTTTTGACTCGTGGCTCTTTCAGGAACCATCACTTGAAAATTCTTGTCTGTCTTCTTCAGAAAAAGGTGTCTTGAGCCAGTGAACTGCATTTCGATCATTCCACACTGATTTTATGATTCCTGTATGTTATGTGAAGGATCTCATTTGCAATCGTGGTTCTTTAGAGAACCCAAAAAACATCATGCAAATGAGTATGGAGGTTCTTTAGACATTTTAGGGACCATCGCTTAAAAGGTTCTTCAAACTGTCTTATCCAGAGAACGGTTAATGTCTTGAGCCACTGGGCTACAATTCCTCCCATCACCGCCGGGTGGCGCCGCAACACCGTCCAGCACGGACCCCAAACCTTTGTTGGAGAAGTGAAAAGAGCAGGATCTCGGCAGACGCAGCGCGTTTTCGGACTGCTATCCTTTCACTTCAGCGGCAGACTTTCAGATGGGTCTGTGGAGGAAGCTTTCGAGAGCCGTATGAAGCTCAAGCTCTATCTGGAGAAGCTTCTCACCACCACCAAGACCACCACCAGCACCACCAAGACCACCCCCCCTCCTCTTCCTCCTCCTCCTCCCGGTGGCCACTTCTCATGCACGGCGCGTCGCCGTGGACAGGACTCCTCTGCGTCCATCCGCCTCTGGTCCCGGTCCAGCTTCTCCACCCCAGAGATCTTGGAAGCTCTCGTGGACGCTCGAGACCTTCTCGTTTTGCTTTTTTTTTTTCCTGTCCAGCCTCCCAGCTTTTTTTTTTTTTTCTTCCTCTCAATCCGAGCAGAAGAGCAACGTGCTGTGCATGCAGATCAGGAGACTTTCAGCCACTCCAGGTGCTCAGCAGGAAAGGAGGGGGTGCGCTTACTTTTGCGCAGCCCTATAAATAATAATAATAATAATAATCATAACAATAAATAAAGAAATAAATAAACAACCACGGACTGGGACTTAATGGCTTCGCTGTACCAGAGATTCACAGGCAAGATCAACACCAACAAATCTTTCCCTCACCCACCTGAAGCCAGCCACCTCCTGGGAGGGCAGGTCGAGGGAGAAGAGAAAGGGGGCAAAAAAGCCCCCCAGCCGGGGAACAGGGGGGCGTATCGGAAGAGGAACGCGTGCGAGGATGAAGACGTGAGTTTTTTTTCTTAGTTTAAAAAAGAATAATCCATTCTGAAACGATGCAGCTACAACTGCCTTGTCAGTACTCTCCATTCCACCTTAAATGGTGCAGCCGTTCCATTCTGGCGCCTCAGGCGCCAGAATGGAACGGCTGCACCATTTAAGGTGGAACGGAGAGTTTCAACAAGAAGCCAACTTAAAGATTGTCCAGTTTTCTTATATTGTCGTCCAGAAAAACAGCTTGCATAGAATTGTAAGTTGACTTGTTTGTTATTACAGTAGAAGTTTTATTTATTTATGCTCGTGCAAAGGACAAACAATGTGTGTGTGTGTGTGTGTGTGTGTGTGTGTACGGGCTCCCCAGATGCTGCGGAGGAGTTGTCAACAGTATAGTAACGGATGCATGACGTGGCAGAGCCCCGTATAATGCGTCCTGGTGCATTCTGCACCACGTTTCACGCGCCCACCCCCCACCCCCCCTCCAATATTCCAATTAACGCGCACGTGACTCGGCCGTTTGCGCCCGTACGTCTTTCCAGTTGACGTCATTCATGAATTCAGTCGTACAGTACTGAATTTAGTCTTATAGGGGTTTTTGTTGTAACCTTAACGTGCTGAATGTGGTGTTATGGTGTTGGATTTACTCTTGTAGTACTGAATTCATTATTGAGGTGATCATTCTTGCAGTACTGAATTCACTACTTTGGTTTTCAGTTTACTCTAATAGTGCTGAATTCACTATTATCAGCTGCAATGTAGTGTTATTGTGCTGAATTCGTCACTGTAGCGCTGGATTTACTCTCATGGTACTGAATTGTCTATTATAGTGTTCCACTATTAAATGCTTTAATTTGCTAGTATTAAATAATGTAATTTGCTCATTTAGTTCTGAATTTAGTGTAATAGGCTTCCTTTACTTTTATATTGCTGAAGTATTTCATTTTCCCGTATAAACCTTAATTCAAAATGAAAGTATTTAACGTGAAAGTGACCATTTGTCATACGTGAACACACCACAGCGTGAACAGCACGAAATTCTTCCGCTGCATTTAACCCATTCACCAAGTGAAGCAGGGGGCAGCTACGAACACAGCGCCCGGGGAGCAGTGCGTGGGGACGGTACCTTGCTCAGGGTACCTCAGTGGTGCCTAGCGGTCTTGGGAATCGAACCCGGACTTTCTGGTCACAGGGCAAATGCCCTAACCACTAGGCTGCCTTGCTCACATGGTACTGAATTCACTATTATAGGCTTTAATTGTCTCTTATGTTACTGAATATGTTAACTGTATGCAGGCTTTACTATATTTTGATAGTGCTTAATTGACTGTTATAGTGTTGGATTTACTCTTACAGAACTAGTATAGTGTTCGATTTGCCCTTGAATTCTGAATTTTCTTTTCTAGTGCCGAATTTACTCTTATAGGGGCAGCTGGTAGCCTAGTGGTTAGGGCATTTGCCCTGCAATCAGAAAGTCCGGGTTCGATTCCCAAGACCGCTAGGCACCGCTGAGGTCCCCTGAGCGCCGTGTTCCTGCTGCCCCCTGCTTCACTTGGTGAATGGGTTAAATGCAGAGTTTGAAATTTTGTGCTGTTCACACGGTGTGCTGTGGTGTGATCACATATGACAGAATGTTCACTTCACTTTCATAATTTTGAATATACTCTTACAGTACCGAATGAACTCTTATAGGACTGAATTCACCATTACGCTTATTGTACTGAGTTTAAATTTATAGGCTTTCATATACTTTTATAATTTAGTTATCATGTTGAATTTACTCTTATGTTACTGAATGTAACCTTACCGTGTTGAGTGCTGAATGTGTGGCTCTAATGTAGCATGTTGGGTCTCCTGTGTGAAAGAGTTGGCGCTGTAGGTGTTAATTGATCATCATTCCCCTGTGCAGTCGCCGCATTAATAAATAATGTGATGTTGGTGATATAGTGTCTCCCCAGGCGCCCTTCTTTTTTCGGCTTGATTGAATGCGGCGCTGGCCGTGGTGCTGAAAACGTCGACACGTGTAATAGCCTGTCTGTTTAATTACCAGGCTTCTCGTCTGCACGCGATATTAGCTGAGCTCCACTTAGCAAAACATTTGCAAACAGGACACAGGAGACCTGCAGAACGCTGCTCGACTCGAGAGAGTCGGTACGGAGGAGTGACGTTCAGCTTAGTTCTGAAGCTGTGCTGTTCTGTTTCTATCATGATCATGTGATCACATGTTAAAGACCACCAGTTGCATTTCTGTGCTTCGAAAAATGTTTTATGGAGAGATGCCAAGAGAGAACCACCTTTGGTTTTATAAAGAACCTTTCAGTGGATGGTTTTCACCTCTGAGAGTTGGAACTGAGGAGCATGTTTTTGTTACATTGTTTATATTTGATCCGGTTCATTTAGGTTTCATTTTTTTCCTTGTTTGCCAAACATCTTCTCTACACCTTTTAGACTGATGAATGAGATCTAATCCGATTGGCTGCCCTGCATTGCACCTCTTTCGAAAAGCAGTTTGGTTTGGAACACTCTTTATAGCTTGAGAGGGGGTGGGCAGGGCTAAATGGCTGTTGGCTTGTTGTGACATCACAAAAACTGTAAATTCAGAGCAGGCAGTTTTTAGCAAGCGGGTTCACATATGTGGCCTGTATATGGAGACTTGGGGGAAAAAGGTATGTTTTAAAACATGTATTTGTTGTAAAAGATCAAGAGAAATGTTGTTTTCCACGATATGTGGACTCTTCAAAGTGCTTATGCTTGGCTCTTTTTATCTCTTCCAACCTTAGAAAACAACGGTGATACACATTGTGAGTAGGTCTATAAACAGAGAAACAATTGCGCTGAAATGAAGAGGATATCAGCAAACTGTTGGCTCAGAAAAAAATGATTTAACTTGACTTTCTGTGTTGTGCAGGGTTTTAGCCAGGGATTGACATAAGTGGTACGCAAGCCCGAATAGACGTAAGTGGTACACAAAATGCGCACCAGTTTTCAGACTTTAGCGCAAATGCGGACCTAATTTGTGACTTCTTACTGCACGCATAACACCCTCACGCCCAAAGCATGCTGAAACAAAGACCCCGGCATGGACACTCCTTCCCGGAGCCACGCCGAGGAACCCCTCCACCTGGAACCACGCCGAGACACAGAGAAAATCTGTCATTTTGGTGCGTACCAGTTCATTCGTGTAGGCACTCGTTAGAGTACTAGAGCAAAATATGATGTCAACCCCTGGTTATAGATAGCAGACCACTGATGATCTTCAGACGCCACTTTGCGAAACACTGGTTGCTCCATAGAGGTATTTTTCGCACAGCAGTTTTGCAGCAGTTGCATTGGAATGATGTCTCTGACTGTCACTGGCACACTCTGGCACAAGAAACCGCGCCAAACCTGTATCAAACCAATGCTGCTTGATTGGTCAAAATAGGCTGTCATAACAACAGATGCACATTGTTTTTCATTCTTTAACTGTCCTTGCAAACTATGAAAACAACAACAGAGATACAAACAAACAATCGATGAAGCAGAAGCACTGATATCTATCTGGGATAAATTTCAGTGGGAGATTTTAAGGCTTTGAGAAACATGATGGTTTACATCACACAGACAAACAATGTTGAGAAACAAAATATAAATGGCTCTAAAACATTAAAGACCACAATAACAAAAGCGGTTCTGACAGAAAAAACGTTCCGTGGGTTCGACTCCATGGACGCGGTTTTGGGATGACCGGCAGTAAACAGTGGGGAGGGAATTGAGCCAGAAACTTTGTTACTGTGCTGAGATACGCTGGAACATGAAAGCGTGCTGCAAGGTCTGTACCATCACAGTGTAGTTTAGGTACAGCACGGTTCCTGGAGACCTGTGGAAAAGTTCCAGTAGCGTTTTAGCTTCAGTTTAATAGGTCAGAATGATATCAGGTGAAAGTGGGGAGTGGTCCACAGGGTTCAGCAGGATATCTGTCAGCTTCACTCTGCCTCCAGCAGGATGGTGGGCTTTCTGAAGACCCCTTCCAGTTCCCTAAACCATGGCAGTCTGGCAGAGCCACCATCTCTCACTGAATAATTGATGATCTGGACGCTGACAGTTGGCCAAAAGAAGTGGCCGTTATCAGGAATCAGGAGCTGTCAGTCAGATTAACACACACAGTCTCATCTGTGAGAGGACACCCAGTGATCATCGCTAAAACCTCCAGCTCAGTTCTTGACCATTTCTGTTGGTCTGTCCATCATGTTCGCCCAATCTGAAGGCCAGCTGGTACTAATAAATAAAAAATGCACATATTTTGACAATTAGGGGCTCTTTGGTATGCATGGGTGTAGAGAACTGGTACTACCCTGAAATCTGGAGAAACCCCTGAATAAATGGTGCTGTTATTTTCACATGGATTACTAAATAACCTCCAAAAATATAAATACACATAACTATGTACACTAAATTGTGATTTTATGCTCAATGTATCAATGTGTGGAAGCCTAGCATTACTCATTACTCCCTTCAGAAACTTAAATTAGGAGCTGCTGATAGAACTGTATTGATAAGTATTGGTACTGATGAGCAGCATGAGTATCAAGATCTTACTATGTATTAAAGTCAGTGGCTGTATATAGAGCTCTGACAACCATTTGAATGTTTCCAGTTCTTTAAATAAGCACAAGAATCGGTTCCACTGCTGTTGCAGGCTGGGGAACCTGTTTTGAGACTGACTGTGACGTCAGAATAAAGGCTGGTTTGATTAATATGCTGAAAAGCTGGTGTGTGATTGCCCTCAGTGTTCTGAGGGAATATTTCTGATTAATTGAAAAGGCAAAGACAGCCATGAATGCCACTCGAGTGCTTCATCTCGGATTACTGCAATTAGGCTGTAATTGAAAAGCTCAGGGGAACCACTTGCAGCGCTTGCAGTTTCTAGTCGTGAGTTTATTGGATGAGCACAAGCTTGAAGGTCACCTTCATAGCTAATTATGCTGTGTTTGTTATGGTAGCTTGGAACTTCCTTGTGCTTCTGTGGCCACTTTATTAGAAACAACAACCTTGTGCTTCCTCTAAGTGGCCACTTTATTAGAAACACCTTTCTTATAGCTTCCATACATACAGGTGTTACAGACTGTAGCGCATTTTTTGCTGCACAATTCATCGTCCCCCTCTACCCCATTCACTGCTGGTCAGTTTCTCGCCACAGGACCCCTGCTGGTCAGATAAAGTGGAAGATATTTCTTGAAAGCTACATTGAAGTATACAGAAGTAGTTGCTGTGTGTTTTGTCTGAAGGACTGCTCGAACAGCCCGATCAGAGGAGGCAGTGTGTGGTGTGACTCAGCAGTGTGTCTCGCAGCGAGGTTCACTTTGCTCATAACTCTTCACCCCGGGTGGCAGGGCTGCAAGCCAATACATTGACCTTAATTAATTGCCTAAAGGTGGCCAGCCCAGAATAGAGTGACATTCAAAGGGACGGAGGCCTGTGGATACGGCTGCCTTTTGTGAGCAGAAGTGTATTGACTTTCTCTGTGTGCTCAGCTGAGGAATGGGCTGTTGGGGGTGGTGGGACTCCTTACAACCCGCCATTGTTCAGAGCCGTGGCCCGCAAAATGTGACAGACCGAAAGAGGCAGCATGTGAGATGCACATTGGTTACTCAGCACCAATTTGGGTTACATTATGCAACTAAATTTAGCCGGTTTGACTCAATCCAGATTTAGGATGTTACAAAACAGGATTTAGGATTATTACCCAACAGAACTTGGCCCATTATTAAATTGATGTTGAGTAATAATCCCAACAGAATTTCTCGCATTACCAAGATGAGGTTTGTCTGTGTTAATGATGAGACGGGTCAGCGTCGGTTCACTAATGAGATCAATTCTAATCCCAGCAGAATTGATTTTATTACTAAACCAAAGTTTGCCTGTATAACCATTAACACAATCTGGACAATAGACCCGCTTGCCCAAGTACAACCTTCCGCCTTCCCTTCACACTGCTCTTAATGTCCCTGCCCAAACGTCCCTCACTGCTTTATCCTTTTCTTCTCATGAGTGCGTCATACACCTTGAGACACAGAACCCGCAGTGTTTTCAGCTCAGAGTCGTCCCTGAACCTGGTAACTCAGACAGCCGAGTTTTGGTTCCGTGCTTGGGAATAGTAAGAGGCAGAGAAGCGCGGACTATCGTCTTGCACTACTCCCTACATAAAGATTTTAGAACGCTCCTAGAAATCTCCGCTAGAGGTCGACCGATATGGGTTTTTCTAAAGCCAATGCCGATATTTAGAAGTCAGGGTCGGCCGAGGGCCGATATATTTACGTTGCCCCTCTGTTTGTGCAGTAAAAAAGGGATACATGAAATTTCTCAACTTAACATTTATTTAACACCGACTAAACATAAATATGAACATAAATAACGAAAAAAATATATAACATTTGAACCTGACTAATACTTTTAACAAAGTTTTCAAGTTACAAACTATTCCTGAGGCAAGATAAAACTGTAAACAACAAAACAAAAAGGAGAGCGCAAATAATCTTTAGTTTTAATCTCTTAATCCAGTCCCTGAGTCTTCTTCACCCCACCCATCCCTCACTGAAGTTCTTAGTATTTCCAGTTATACACACACACACACACACACACACACACACACCTATACACATATATATGTCTTTAAAATATGTTAATTTCACACTTAACCTGTCCACAGAGATGCCTGAATATCAGCGTACTAAACTCGGCCGATGCCGATATGGAAAAAAAAGCTACATTTCGGTCGACCTCTACCTCACATTGTCCTAAAGTGTCTGTCATATGAATGTAATGTCATATAAAAGATGCGTACCATGTCCAACAGAACCATGCTCACACTAGTCCTCTACGGGGGTCAAACCTGCTTGATGCGGTACAGATTACTTAGAGCAAGGACATCCTCAATAGCAGTGTAAATTTGGGCTATAAATCAAATAAGCTATGATTACATTTGGGCTTGAATACAAACATATTACAAGAAAGTACCACAAGACATTTCTTGGCTTTGGCATCAAAGTGGTGGAATGAACTTGAACCCTGACCATCAGAATTACTGAAACCTTCGCTGTCCACTGAAGACCCTCTTCTTCACTGAGTACTTAGGAAAACATGTTTCTTGTGGACTACCGAGGACAGCTGGTGGCTGCCCCTGTGATCAGAAGGTTGTGGACACCACCAAGGGACCCTTGAGCTAGCAGTGGGCCCACTGCTTCACTTGACGAATGGGTTAAATACAGAGAACAGTTTCCCGCTGTTTACGCTGTGTGCTGTGCTATTGTGTGTTGACAAGTGAGAAACATTGACATTATATTCTTTTTTTACTAGATCTACATCACTCTGAATAGGAGCTTCTGCCAAATCCTGTAAATGTAAATATGTTACCTCAGGGAACCCTCACAGGCGCGATTACTCCCCAGTGATCACGTGACGCCTCCTGTTTAGTAGGGTTGGACTGGTTCTTGTTTTTCACCATGAATAATGAAGTTGGCATGACAGTCAGCTGTCGCACGCCAGCCGCACGCAAACCCAACACATTCAGAGCTGGTTCTGCCGAGGGATCTCGCACGCTTGCACGGTTGTGCCGGTAATGACTACAAATCCCTGCTTATCTGCTGTGGATAATTCTTCACAATAAAGGATCAGAGCTTTCACTGCTAAGACCCGATGCAGTCCGGTCCACTCAGCTGGAGAGTCTCTATTACACAGAACCAGCGGCATAACATTCCTCTTCATCCTTCCTCGTTCCCCTCGCATGATGGTTCCCAGGGATACGCTCTGAATCTCCAGACCTTTTAGAATGAATGCGGTTATAGAGAAGTCAGTCTATTGCTGCAGACTCTGAGGACAGTATACAGTACAGTGCAAAAGTTAACAGCTGCACAGTAGTGTTAAGTTAGTGTTGAAACACTAATAGCCTAATAAAAACAAATAACACTAATGCAGTAAACAGTGGTTTTATGTTTGGCAAAGTGTTAATTTCTAGACTTCTTATCTCATGGAAGCCCGCTATTACTTGTAACCATCTTCAAATACCCGAGTGCTCTGTTGATTTCTCCAGATTAAATTCAATAGCCAAGAATCCGGGAGCAAAGATGCATTTTTCTAACCAGCTCACAAATATTATTTGCTTTTTAGAAAAAAAATCTTGCTACTTTTTACTGCCGTCTTGTTTGCATGTATTCTAATGTTCACTTGTGTTCACACTGCTGATATAATTGGCTAAAAAACAGTACTATTCGTGCATAGAGCACTGTATGTACCTTTTTACAGTGATATGGTGTACAACGTTGTGTTATCATATGAATTTGGCATTTTTTGGTCCATTTTTTACGTTTTGAGAGTATATATATATGTTTGTAAATAGAATGATAATGTTCCTATACCCCATAGCGTCACACACACTTGTTGTTGGTTCTGGATCAAACAAACTTATGAAGTGTGTAAAAGTGGTTTTGTGTTTGTGGGGCTTTTAACAAACATAAATGTACACACACACCCACTGGTTAGACTACCTGACACACACACACTGGTTAGACCACCTGACACACACACACTGGTTAGACCACCTGACACACACACACTGATTAGACCAAGCCTAGTGCCTAGTGGTTAGGGCATTCGCCCTGCGACCAGAAAGTCTGGATTCGATTCCCAAGACTGCTAGGCACCGCTGAGGTACCCTGAGCAAGGTACCGTCCCCACGCACTGCTCCCCGGGCGCTGTGTTCCTGGCTGCCCCCTGCTTCACTTGGTGAATGGGTTAAATGCAGAGGTTGAATTTCGTGCTGTTCACACTGTGTGCTGCGGTGTGTTCACGTATGACCTAATGATCACTTTCACTTTCACTTCACCTGACACACACACACCCTTATTGGAGGCACCATTAAAGGTGTATTATGGAAATAAAACAAGACGACCATGTTCTGGTCACATTGTTGCCTGTTCGAGAGGGAGGGATTTCGGATGTTGCGTCTGATGGTGGCTGCCGTTGGTTTCGACGGCAATTATCACCTGCTGAATCATACCTGTGTTCGCATTCGGCCGAGGTGTGAGAGACATTTCGAATCCTGGCAGACGAGTGCGAGAGACTCAACTGCCATCCAGCAAAACCCCCGGTGTCAGCTCGGGAAGATGTTTCTGTTCTATTCTTGTCCGTCTTTCCCTCTCGCTTCTCGTGACGAGGCTTTGAAAGCAGTTTATTTAAATCGAGGGAAAGAGAACGTGCTTGGCATCAAAGCGAATCACTTCTTGAATGTCATCTCTCCTCCTCTGTTCTCGCGCTTCAAGGGAATGTTACACTTCAGCTAGAAGTTGGGAAGAAAACCCTCAGATCAGCATCTCTAATATGTGAGTGGAGGTTATATATAGAGCCCCGAAACGAGCCGGGGCCGAGTAATGGCCTCGCCGCGTGTCGGAGGCGGGTTTTACTGGAGTTTGATGGGAGAGCGCTGGCCGGGCGTGTTCGGGCTGAGTCATTGTGAATTATGGCTTTTGGACTGCCGCCAGGCAACAGCAGCCCCAGCCTGCCGTATTATAGCCAATCCGTCAAGCGATACACTCCAGTCAGGCTGCACTCCCCAATGACTGCAAACACATACACACACACACACACACACACACTCACACACTCACAATAGTCAGGAAGCCTTTGGCGTATGGACTGACCGCGCTGCCTGCTGTTATACTTGCTTTTTTTCGGGAGGTCAGCTTGTTTGCCCTTGTTGTCTTATTGTCCAGCAAGACCATCAACAGGCAAAACCGAGGTCGGCGACTGAAGCCCTACCCAGGCCATGAACTCACCCACCCAGTGGTGGTGAATGGAACCAGACGTCTCCCTCTATGAAATGGTTATGGTTTTGCTGCCTGACGCCTTTTTGCTTTGAGAGGCTTTTGATCCTAAAACCAAACGCATTCATGGTGGAGGGATACATCCAGGGCATCGTGAGGCAAAACAGTCCCCAAAGAAAACTGATTTAGTTCAGATGAACCATCATCACTATTCCATATAAACACTCAGAGCCACGTGAAGCTTCACTGGGGGTCAATAGTGAATAAAACTACTATAATTTGTGTCGGAGACATCTGGTTCTATTCACCATCACTGTGAACCATTTCACAACAAACCCTCTCTGAATGAATTTATAACTCAACCTCTGAATTATGGGCTGATTTTGTAATATCTGTGACTGAAGAGTCTGTCAACACATACAGTATTGTGGCAGTCAGAAGGGAGCTGGATTAGAAGGTTTACCTCGAGGGGTTTTTAGTATTTGTGGTTGTAATTCGAGAGCAGCTCGATCACTAATTGCAACAAGATAGAAAACATCGTTTTACAATTGTACATTTTCATCACGACTGGCTTTTATAAATAAAAATACCTAAAATAAAGAGGATGGATGGTATAATCCATATCCACTTCAGCTCCTGTATAAGCAGGTCGCTGGACCCTGGTGTCCAGGAGACGTGCCAAGTCTGCAGAATGTACTCAGCATAACCAATTTAAATGACACAGAAATCAGTGTCCCTGTTCTGCGGTGGTTAGAGCGTCTGTCTGCTGTATTTCCGCTCCAGTGGTGAAGAGCAGATCCTTATGCAGGTAATACCTAACGGGGGAATATTGCTGTTGGGAGTTTAGAAAAGAACTCAGACCCGCCAGAGTCTTTCCTGGCTCCAGAGCTGGAAAAACTGCTGTTCATGCCTTTACTGTTCCACTTTAAACTCTCTGGCCACTTTATCAAAAACCCACTTCTTGTAGCTCCGCCTCACTGGTGTACAGAGACCGTAGCCTTTTGGGATGAAAGGCCAGTTTCTGTCCGCCTGCATTGTGGAGCTATTAAATAAAAAGTGGCCAGTGCTTGAACGCACAAGCGAGGTGTTTCCAATAAAGTGGCCATTGAGGAAGGTGTTTCCAGTAACTTGGCTAGTGTGTGGAAGCACAAAGGAGTTTCCGATAAAGTGGCCAGTGAGTGGAAACACAAGGGAGGTGTTTCCAGTAAAGTGGCCAGTACGTAAAAACACAAGGGAGGTGTTTCTGATAAATAGGTGTCAGTGACCTTCCTCTTTGCCCTCTCTCCAGTCAGGTCACCATCTGAGAGGTCATCCTCGGCTCCTCCGCTGGTGGCTTGTTGCTATGGTTTCAAAGGTTGAAAGGGTGAGGCAGGATCCTGTGTGAGCCGTTGCTTTTCTTTTTTCTACCCTCTCGGCACAGATTGCCGTCCGAGGATGATGCAACCACACACTCACACGCACGGCCACAACCTGCCAGGATAACTGATGACATCATCAGCATTCTGCTTCTGTGAATCGATCCAGATTAGACAGAAGGGGGGGCAGGGGGGGTTGGGGATTTCTGTGCAAATAAAAGATTGCTGTTGCTTTTTCGTCTCACAGAGGCAAAGGGCTCGACCCAAATCACCGATTCCTGGCTTTGTAATGAAATTAGAAAAGGCATGTCCATCACTGTTTAAAGATAAGTAGTGTAACAGTGATGGGTTCATTATCAACAGCATGATTACTCATTACCGCAGCTACACTGGGGTAGTCCTCCCTCTCCCCATCACTCAGTATAACTGTCCTCTCTCTCTGTCTCTGGGTGGGTAGGGTGGTCCTCCCTCTCCCCCCATCACTCAGTATAACTGTCCTCTCTCTCTCTCTGTCTCTCTCTGGGTGGGTAGGGTGTGTGTGTGTGTGTGTGTGTGTGTGTGTGTGTGTGTGTGTGTGGTAAAAAGTTCAAGCATACTTTTTGAATTCACCTTGAGTCCGCTCTCTGTGGGCTTTCTATCATCAAGCATTGATCTGTTTTCAGCCCCCCGTAGCCGTTTAATACAGTCATCAATCACCTGTAAGCTCCACCTCTGGCGGCGCAGGGCCTCTATCGGTCAGCTCTAAGCTCCGCCCCCAGCAGCTGTTGACAGACTGTCAATAACAGAGTGAGCGCAGCAGGCAGGTCATTTCTCACTCAGCACACTAATGTTCTCGCTGCCGTTTCACCGCCGGATAAACGCTTGCTCAGGGTTAGATAACCCCCCTGCCGGCCCCCTCCCACCGTCCCGGGCCGCGCTAACAGGCGTGTGAGAGGAGCCTGTCTGTTTGGCAACTCCAAGCCAAACGTAACGGGATGTTCTTTTACTCTCACTGACGTTGAACACGTCCCAGACACGGATTACTGTACAAATGTTTACAGCTGCTTATCCTCGCCTGCACACACGCACTTTATTTTAGCAGCTGCTCTGGCTCTTTGAGACCCCCCCCTTCCCCCACTCTGGAGTAGCTGCTCCAGCTTCACCACACATGGAAATATTTGGGCCATCACTCCGACTTATAGTCTCATCCTATATGTAGTCGGTCGGGTTTAGTGAAAGTCTGGCTCCTTCAGGCCTCGTTCCAGTCTTTAAACCCGAGTGTTCCCATTTAAAATCACCAGATCTGGTTTATGTGGTCTTTCACGTCTCCATTTGTACTATAGTAACAAACACAAGTGCGCTGCCTAGAGCCCAGGCGGAGATTGTTGCTCCTGCTCCTGATATTTATGGACTCCCTGTTCCTCTTCCAACAGTATTTACCCGCTGGACACTTAATCAAACCAACCCTGTTAGCCATAGAGGGCCTACCTGTCTATAACCTCATTCACTGCGGCCCTCTTGTATTTATTCTCTATTCTCGTTCCTTTCTCCGGGTCGAGCCGAGGAGGACGGGTTCCCCTTTTGAGTGTTGGTTCCTCCCGAGGTTTCTTCCTCCAGCTGAGGGAGTTTTTCCTCGCCTCTGTCTCCTTTGGTTTACTCACTAGGGGCTCGGACCTGGACTCTGTGAAGCTGCTTTGTGACAACCTGGTTGTAAAAAGTGCTATATAAATAAAATTGATTGAATTGCTGAGCACCACGACCAGCAGAACCATCTTGCTGTACTTCACAAACAGCATATCTAGCTACTAAATCATGAACGGAACATGAAATCAGAGCGACCGGCTCGACAGATCATGGGAGCTAACAGATTAAAAGGCTCAGGCCTTAATATTTTGAGGTTTTAAGGACCAGTCTTTCCTGAACGTTACCCTAAACACGTTTTTGAGGGTGCTTGCACTGTAATGTGTGATGCAACACCAACTTTCAGGTTCTGACTTCAAGACCCGGCACCTGGAACATCACATACACACACCGAGTCCCGGACAGGGATTAAGCCTAGTCCTGGATTATGGAGTGCTGTGAACAGAGATTTTCCATTGAAAAGGAACCGGTAGTCCAAGACTAGGCTTAATCCCTCTCTGGTGGAAACGGGATGCAGGATGTTCTGACTGCTTTCTGTCTGAACATGAGCTTAGCTTTAGCGCTGGAGCTATATAGCCACTGTAGCAATGGAGACAGCTTATGTGGTTTATGACACTGTACGACTGAAGTGTTCGGCATAATTTTGTGGTTTCCCTCTTGAAACACACTCCCTAAATCTGGACCAATTAAGTTAGAGCAGGTTGCGCCACCTTGTGGACTTCAGAAACAATGCTCATGAATAGACATCTGTAGCAAAATAAGTCCATTTAAAAAATCAGAAAAAGTGTAATATAAGTAACTATTGATACTCGCCACTGTATTATATTCCAATACTACCCTTTTTGTCCACCTCTATATTTCAGCATCTGTCTTGTTACACAACCCTTTTAATCCAGACATATCTTCGGTTATATCCAACTGAAGAGATTGGGATTTTGAGACTTGCAGGGAGTGTTTTTTAATTAGGGAGTGTTTTTAATTCCCCTTGGGACCCTCCTTTACTTCTACCGTGGCAGTTTCATGCCCATCTGGCCTTTCGTTGTGGCAGAAATGGCGAAAATAAGACATACGAGCCTACTTAGGAGTTCTCAGAGCCTTTGCGCTCCTTACTGTGTCCCACCTTCCGTCTCGGCTGACGTTTCTAGTTTAAGATGAAATGTGACGCTTTTTTCCTCCTGGAGCCTTTTAGTGGGGCTTTGGTTTGGAGTGATAAATCTTCTGCTGCAGTTCCTAATCCCCCTCCCTCTCTCTCTCTCACCCTCTCTCCCTCTCTCCCTCTCTCTCCTTCTCTCTCTCTCTCTCCCCTCCCTCTCTCTCCCTTTCTCCCTCGCTCGCTCGCTCTCTCTCTCTCTCCCCCTCCCTCTCTCTCTATCTCTCCCCCCTCTTCCTCTCTCTCTGTCTCCCTCTCTCCCTTTTTCCCTCTTTCTCCCTCTCCCTCTCTCTCCCTCTCTCCCTCTCTCTCTCTCTCTCCCTCTCTCTCTCTCCCTCTCTCTCCCTTCCACTCTATCTCTCCGCCTCTCT
>JBBPDC010177827.1:0-16254 GCA_037974485.1 Hemigrammopetersius urotaenia | reverse complement strand
AACTGGTGGTGCTCCTCGTTTAGGTTACTTACTTTAGATTTGTGTCTCAGAAAATTTCAGATTTATATATTTTTTAACATTTTACTTACATCTATACTTATACTTACATGTACTTGTTTTTTTATTTTACTTGGGTTTCAGGAAATGTCCAGATTTTAATTTATAATTTACTTACTGTTTTAATGTTTGCACAGTCAGAAAGGAGCGGTTCAGGATACATTTCACTGTGTGACTTGTATGACTGCATGTGACAAACAAAGAATCTTGAATCTTGAATCATATGTTTGCACATTCACTCGCTCACCTAATTAATTACATGTTCTGTATCTGGAAACATATTGATGTTATTTGATTGATTGTTGATTGTGTGAATAGTTTGAGTAAATGAATGTTTCACCATATTTTCACCATATTCATTCTAATATTAGTTGATAAAATCTATATCAAAATAATTCACATTTGGCCACCTTCTTCCATTGGTCCAGGGTCCTGTTCTGATGCTCATGTTCCCTTTATGGATCTTCTGTGGGATCAGACCGGGCAGGCTAGCATTGGGCGGCAACTTACATCAAGTAAACTGATGTGCATGCCAAAAACAATGAAAGGGAAGTCCTAGTTCTCCAAGTCCCTTTATACCAACTACCCCTGTGTATGTATATGATAATTACTGCACTTATCCCCTTCCCCCGACACTTAGAGATACTTTTTTTTTGCCTCTTAGCTTTATTATTCAGTGCATTTGTGTCTTTCTTGTTTTCAGTCAAATCAAGAAGGTGGTCTTCAACTCTTTGACATTTTGAAACCGCTCTTTGAAGTGGCTTGTCTTTGATCTCTCCTCTGCTTTGCCTTTGATTTATAGCAAATTCATTCTTGATCACATCCAGTGCATGAAACATTAGTTCATGCACATGTACGTTAAAAGGTTAGGTATACACATATTTGCAGGTTTATTAAAAGAAAGCTGTCACTATGTGTCTGAGTCTGATGTCTTCATTAATGAACTATGCAGAAGTGCACACTTTGGCCTGTATGGAAAAATATTCATTGGGTGTACACATGGGCACTGGAACCATTATAGCAGAGGGGGAAAATGTGCGTATCCCCCTCTTTCCCCACCAGACAATGACTGAGACATTGCATGTGCCCCCACATTAAAAATGCTTCCGGCACCCCTGGGTGTGTAGAATGTGTGACCTGTGGTTTGTATTGCTTGTGTATTCTTTTTTTCCTAGCACAAACCTGTGCCTGCCTACAACCTGAGTGCACTGTGCATGTAAATATTTGTTCATCAAGGTGCAAATGTATCCTCAAAAGGTATGGCAGTCATTTTTTTTTAACTTTTTTGCCTGAGGGCACCACCCATGTAATGGGAGAGGTACCAGTTACAGCTAGCACCATTTTCTATGGTGCCCTTTCTGTTCATCTCTTCCTTCAAGACTGAAAAGGGAGCTTGTTAAGATAAGGTAAGAAGATAAGAAAGAACTTTATTATCCTGAGGGATATTCTTTTGTCATAAACATGCTCAATGCCTCAAGAGGAACAAGAGGAATAACAATGCAATACGAATTTAAAACAACCACACAGTAGAATAGTGCAAATATAAAATGAAATAACTCTTAAAGTGAAAATATACAATATACAAACAATATCTGATAAGACAACATAAAATAAATAACATTATTAGTAGTGCAGGTGATTCTGAAAAGTGACAGTACGCAATGAATAAAAGAGAGTAGCAGCATATGATGGTGGGATGAAACAAACCTTCATTAAATTATGTAAGAGTAATATTGCACGATTTGTTCATCCACCATGAGAAGCCCAAACTCTTACTTCAATGAAAGAATGGCTCAAGTACAAGTAAGCATCCTAGCAAAAACAAGTTGAGTAAAAAAATTTGCCAGCAAAATTAAATCTTCCCAATAGAATTGCAGTGGAACTAGCATCTATCGGCATAGCAGCTGAAAGTGATGGTGGTGGTGGCTTAGTGGGTAGGATGCTGGCCTCTGGACCAAGTGGTCATTGGTTCGAAGCATACCTTCAGCACCACCACTACATTTACGGCACCACAAAAATGCCATAAATGTAATTAGGATCTATTGTTCTCTGTTTTGGTTCCTAAATATTTCTCTATTTGGTTCTTAAAATTACATGTGAAAGCTCAAAGTTTGAAGTAATAGATATACCAAACAGTGAAAAGATAAATAATAAAAGTACAAATACATTCAGATCAAAGTATATGTAATTGAATGGAGGTAATAAACTCATCTCTCCTCATTACTGTGCAGTTTGCCACGAACCTCACCACTATCTTTTTGCTTTCTAGCAAGCTACCAACAGGAAGGTGCACACTTATTTGAGTTGAAATATGGGGGCTATAGAGAAGATTCCTAGACTGTTTGGTCAGTGCAGATGTAAAATCTCTCAAATCATCCTGCACTTTATCCTCTTACAAAAGTAAACCTACATAATGGGGCTCTGATGCTGAGCTACCACAGTAAACAGGACTTTTATCTTATAGATGTAAAGATGTAGGGGGGTGGTGGCCTAGTGTGTACGATACTTGCCACTGCGTTCGTATCCTACCTTTAGCATACCGCCACTGGGTTTCTGAGCAAGACAACCTAACCCCAAGTTGCTCCAGGGAGACTGCCCCCTGTAGTTAGGGAATGGTAGTCACTTTGAATTAAAGTGCCTGCTGAATGCCATAAATGTAAAAAAAAAAAAAGGGAAGTTACGGGGTTAACTTCTGACTCATTTCAGATCTGATGTGTGGGACTCCAGGAACGCTACTACAGAATTAAAGGAAATCACTGACCGGTTACTTATGGACTGAAGTGCATAATTTATAAAGCTTTTTAAATGCTGTTAACTCAAAATGACAGTGTACATAATGGGGAACAGGGAGCTGTGTGTGTGCGCGCGCAAGAGAGAGAGAGGGGTGGGGGGGGTGGGGGGGGAGTCAGGGAAAGAGAGAGAGAGAGAGAGACTATAAGAGGCTCGGTGGAGATGCTGAGCGCACAGTGGTGGTCGCCCCTCTCTGTGGCTCAAGACTGAAACGCAGAAGCTGTGTCCGTACAGGCTGGAGATAACCGGGCTGCGGTGGAAAGTGTTCTTTGCACTAAAGCGCTAAAGGGGAGTTCTGTTTTACACCTTGGGTTCGTCAGACCACGGCAGGATGCTCCTCGTCGCGTTGCTGAGTGTTTTGACTTCAGCGCGGGGGGCCAGCAACTGTAAGTCTCTTAAGCATCTAACCAAGCTAACGAGCCTCAGGCTGCGCGATTTGTGTGAATTTGATGGCAGAAGTGCCGTTTGATATGTATGAGATGGTCATCATGGTGTGCATGTGCGCGTGTGTTGGGAGCGCAGGAGCACGTCTCGTTGTGAGAAGTTTAAAGTTGGAATGTCTTTTTTTAAATTAATGTATTTTTAATTTTTATTAACTTATGTACTCGTAACTAATCGGTTACTTTAGACCGACTGCTCACTAAGCTAAAAAAGTTTTAGCCGGGAGGACTATTCAGTTCCTCGGTCGGAGTGTTTAGCTGGATGATGCTCTGCTTTATTCTGAGGAACACCACACAACTTTGAGCAAAATTGTAAGTCACCAGTTATAGAGCATCACATTCCCTCTGATATGCTGTGGATCAAGATCCCATACAGGTCTTCTGGTCTGGAGAACTGACAGGTCAGTGTTGGTCAGGGCTTGCCCGAACGCAGCACAGAAGCGATGGCATGAGTCTCACACAGACACCAACGCAAACACGCGCTACAGGCTGGGTGTGCATTCTAGTATGAGGGCATTTGGTTCTTACAGAGTTAAATACAATCACGTACACACACACGCACTCTGATAGCATAACTAGCCTTGATCTTTCTTTCTTTATGCCATCCCCGAGACCCGCGTGAGGAGCCGCGTTGAACGGAGACACTCTCTCGACCGTTCTCGAGCGGTTCCCCATGCCAACCGAAGAACGGAGAAACCGTTTTAACCAGAGAAAGCAGGCTTCTCCACTTTTTCTTCAGTTTACAGAACGTATTTGCAGAAGACATCTGCAAATTTAATATAGACGCACTTTTCCTCGTCATGTATTCAAGGGTTGAAAAATGTGTAGTGATATTAAGAGTATGGTTGATTACATACAGTATGGCACTTGAGTCTAAATTTAAAACCAGGAGCAATTTAGTGGTAGGTATCAAATGAGAGTATTCCTGAAAGAATTCCCTTAACAGTGTGGCTACACAGACCCGCTGACTAGACAGAGGCAGGAGCCATGAAGATGTGATAAAAGAACATTTACACAATTTCAGCTTTTACAGACAGATCAAAGCCAAAACATGCATTCTTGATCCTGTTACTGTTTAACAAATTATTTTTTTCATCTGAGGAGAATTATTTTTTTAATGGCCACTCTAAAGTATGCACATCATAATGCATGTATACATGTCCTTCATTAGTGCATTGTGCGTCTGAGAAATGTATACACAATCAGTTCTGAGCAGACTGTAGTCCCCCTGATTTACTGTGGTATCAGCAAAGGTACCTAGTATTAAGAGCCTTGGAAGGAAGAATTGCCTTTCAGAAAAAATATTTGATTAGTGAATCTTATAAACAGATAATTTCTGGATAAAATCATGTTATATTTTCTACAAAATTGGTACATGTCCCAAAATAGTTTATGTATTGGCTGACAACTAGGAAGTCATCTTCCCTAGAGGCTCTCAAACCAGTCCTCAGGGACCCTCAGATATTTTAAACTTTTGCTTTGAGCTCTGTGAATGGCCTATATTTCTAGTTCCTAAAGTCTGAATGAAGTATGAAATTAAGTGTACGCAAAGGGTATTGCCAAGGAAAGGCATAGACAAAAATGGTAGATATACTAAAACAGAGAACTTGTGATTATTGCAGAAAGTAGCCAAAAACAGATACAGCCTTATGTGTAAATGAATTTTCCTTTCAGTAAAAAAGCTAAACTGTTTCACAGGTCCAGCTGAATCAAGTAATTTTTTAAAGGATCTTCTTCACAGTTTCTGGCATGCTTACAGTGTGCTGTTGTTCGAAGACATCTAGTAAAATTCAGGAGCTATTTTAAGCTTGTCAAATCAACAGTATAGTAAAAACAGCCTGAATTAATAACATGGTCTCTGGAGCCCGTTTGCTGGATCACTCTCTCTGTTATGTGTTTATTCTGTTTGGATGTAGACAAATCTGGAGTTGAAAACAGAAGAATTGAAAGTTGGACCCACGGGCTGACTTGATCATTAAGTCCTGGAAGAGATGAGAATCAAGCTGAAATTTCAGTTGGGCAGAAAAAGGAATTGTTAAATGGGCTTCTCCATTCACTGAAAAGGCCTAGAAGAGCAACCAACAAAAATTGCCTTTGAGTGGTGTAGCTTTTATCTTTTTCAATCAGTATTTATACTAAGTTAAGGTGTGTCAAGCCAAAAGATTAAGGAGAAAAGATGACCATAAAGTGAGATGACCCACAACATTAAGAAGCTAGGAATATCTAAAAATTTGACTTCACAAGCTTTTTGGGGGTGTGATGGTATATTGGGGGCTCAAAATATTATAAAGTCAGACTAATTTGAACCACTGAAATGCTTTGGGAAATAGTTTGGGAACATTTTGTGCTCAAAGAACATTTTGAAACAGACATTTTTCTCTGTTCGTCCTCAAACTTAATATCAGTCACAGTTTTTCTGATTACTTCCACTCCAGCTGGGAAAACTCGAAACTGTGCGAGGCAGGCCTGGAAAGCTCTGATATAAAATATGTCAAACTAACTATGTACTTCACGCTTGGGGAGCTGATGTAGGCTATGGAGCAACGGGTTAGTTAGGTTCAGAGCACACCTTATTAGAAAGGTGGTGAGTGAACTGTGAATAAGTCTTCAAACAAGGGAAGGGCTGTGGAAAGGACTGTTAGTACAAAAAAGTCTACAAATCCAAAAAGCAGAGGGTCAAATTCTTTTTAATGTGCTCTTCTGTTCAAGGGATCTCAGAACATTTGTCATTTCCCTGTTATGATGTGAAAAGCGCATAACATGACGAAGCAAATTGGAGATTTAATCCTATAGCTTAGCCTATGAAAGCTGGCCTTAAATCTAAGTGATCATGTTCATACATATTTACCTGTTTTGATTTGATGGCATTTTGTAATCAACATGTTCATTCTTAACTACAAAACTAACTTTGTAACTTGTTATACTATAACAGTGATATGAATACAATAATTGTCCATTACAAAAAAAATGTAATAATCAGAAACCACAACACACTTTTCTAAACCGGTTTTTGAATGATGAGTAATGTTAGATTTGCAATAGACTTGCATGCAGTTTTTATTAAAGCGCAGCACCAATCAAGAACTATTTCAATATTTTCAGTGTGAAGTCAGACAGGCGCAGACTGTGGCATAGATATAATGATCAGTGTCAGTCAGCTACCCCTGTTTCTTCAAAAACACTCAGCATATGATTATTATATGATCATTATACCAACTATCATGCAGTATAGAACTACACAAACACTGTATGTGCAGTGCACACATCTGAATCAGCACGAAACACACTACAGAACCCACAGAAACTTGTACATGATGGTTCTGACGTGTTGACCTGTGTAATTAATCACCTTATGTTTCTACAATGTAATTTCCTAAAACATCTTATGAATACAGTCATAGACCATTCATGAATATTCCATAAATAGTTTTTTACCACTGCTTTATTTAAGGTACTGTCCTCAGTTGGTCAGCTGTTGTCCATAGAGTCAGCAAGTTCATTATTTGACAGGTATACTATTCAGCCTCTTATTATATATACTAACTGTGAAGCGCTTTGAGCAATGGAAAATCCAGCTGTTAGCTCACAGCTCAAATAAACTGAACTTGGCTTCTTTTCATGTGTGTTTAGACCTTGTTTAGTGTGATTGCTGGTATATGTGGGTGGATTTCTTCTGAACACATCATGAGAGATCATATATATATATATATAATCAGGTGGTATGGCTTAAAGTAAGTGAGACCATGCCAGGAAATGGGGATTGGCTGTTTTCAGATGTGAAATTACCATGGGAAAAAAATCTTAACACATATGCAACAGGACAGTTTTGATGGTTTCCAATTCCCCAAGAGGGTGTCTAATTATCTAAGGTGTATGACCAAGGTTGGTTTTTTTGTGGTTGTTTTTTCCCTTTTGTGTGACAGCAGATTTATCTATCCCTGGATCTCTCCTGAGACGCTGAAGCTGTCTTCATCTGTAATTACAGTTCTGTCTCAGACAAGCATCAGCAAAGACCTTGAGATGAAGATAATGCACCACCACAGAAATAAAACAAGAAATATTTTACAAGAGGGATCATGCCTAGCTGTGTACCAAATCATATCAACACCTGCAAATCCTTACGAGAGCAACAGAATAGCTAAATGCAGACATACAAAATAAAAAGAAAATTCATATTTTCCTTGTATTGCCTGTATTAAGCCTTTTGCCTGCTAATATGCCTATTCGTACTTTGTTAGGCAGTTCATTTAAAAAGTAAATTAAACATTTTAAAAGTAAATTAAGCATGTTTTCTGTGTGGAGTAGTGTTTAAAATACTTTCATTTTCTTTTGATCTTTAGCAGGAGGACAAAGATATTCAGATCATCCAGTAATCTCTAAATTAGAATTTAGAAACTGCCCCCAAAGATTTTTATCTTATTGTGTCTGATTATATCAAGTTTAAAGCCACTGACACGCACACATGAGATGTTATTGCATGGTTGCTTTAAAACTAAATACTCTTAATTTTGGTTTTAGGGCCAAAAAAAATGTTTGTCTTAAACATTCTGCTCACAGTGCAGTATCTTCTTTCAGTGTGCCACATTTTACCATTAAATTACAGAGACAGGTATTAACTCGGTGTCTAATACCAAGCCATTTATAGTTAAGTACGGCTACAAACAGGTGTAGTAAACTGCTCTTGCCCAAAAACGGGTGGGGAAAAAGCATGCATAACTGCATTTATGGTCTTATTTGTAATTCAAGCAAATTGTTTAATTAAAAACAAACAGAGATACATGTGTTTTATGTATTACCTGAGCTTTAGTGTCTTGAAGTCTGTTTATGAGTTTGTTGTGTGTTTGACTCCGCAAGACTGATTTGTTGCTCTGCATTTTGCTGCTTTTTGGCCGACATGGCGGTGATGTCTCAATGTCTGAGACTCTCTCTCTTAGCTACACACTTTTCAGGCGACTTGTCCCTCTGCTTTCTCTCCCCATACATTATGGAGGCAACTCAACCACTAAAATGATTTTAGTAGTGTTGATATGAACAAGAATCACACCCAAATGAGCAGCAATGCACAGCTCTTGACCACATCATTACGTTGTCTAATGACCTGACCTTGATGGGGTGGCATAAAGAGAGGAGGTGTAATGGTGCACTTCTGCTGAGCCAACAACCTGTCTCTGAATATGGCCAAAGCAAAAGAGATGGTTGTTGACAATATGATGTCATCACTCTCTGCTGAATATCAATGGCTCCTCAATGAAGATCATCCAGAGCACCTTGGTGTTCACGTTGCAGAGAACATCACATGGACCCTAATCATGAGTTTTATTAGCAAGAAGGTCCATCAGCATCTCCACTTCCTGTGGAGACTGAGAAGAACAACTCCCTCCAATCGTCACCATGTTCTGCAGAGAGATTACAGATAACCTTCTCTGTTGCTGCATCATGTCTTGGTATCAAGAAAACAGTATTTGCCATAATACTGAATGCATTCAAATGATCCACTGTCCCTCGGTCACTATAGGTCAGATTCACTGGCCATCCAGCCGACCATCAGAATCAGAGAAGAGAGAAGTAACTAACCTGCTGTCGACAAATCTGAGGTGTGGAATGTCTATGTAGATGTTATATATGTAGAATTTAATGTTGCAGTGTTCTCTTACTAACATTATCCATAGAAGATATAACCTAAAATAAAATATCTCTGATATTTTGTGGTGGTCTAGTGGGTAAGATACTTGCCTCTGGACAATGGGTTTGAATCCTACATTCAGCACCACCACTGGGTCCCTGAGCAAGGCCCCAAGCTGCCCCAACTGTAAGACCGTGCCCTATAGTTAAGGAATGGAAGTTGCTTTGGAGAAAAGCTTCTGATAAATGCCATAAATGCAAATGTAGAGAGCTAGACACACAATTGTAATGCTAGCCAAGTGTATTTGCATGTATTTAGTTATATAACTCTGTTGCATTTTTCTCTCAAAGAACTGTCCCTATGAAACTGCCATTGTCCTTTTTGTTCTACAAGATCAGTAGGATGCATAAAAGCACAAAGGCAGGAAGGCAGGAGAAGATTGATTCTTTTTCAAGTTAGATCATGTAAGTGGAGCTATAATGAGACGTTATGCTTAGCTTGCTACCTAAGACTTGCCTGCTGACAAGATTTTTCAGTTTTTATTAGTGTTGCTCATGTTATGTCAGTGTTGATTTAGGTAACAGATGACTGTTTGAGCATGGTAACTATTAAGTAAGCAATAATGTTTGTCACAGAGTTGTAATACCCATTGCAGGTGGTAAGGCATTCTCCTTGTTTTATAGGACATTCAATTTTACAGGCACTTAAATGTCTTAGATGTTATGTTGTGAGATCACCTTGGACTTGAAAATATGGCAGATTTTATAGTCACATGCGTAGGTGGTGCATACATGACATGATTATGTATACGCTAAATATGGTATGGTGTTTTGTATTTTTCTCCATTACTTTTAAGGTATTTTTTTAAATACACATGTCCTGTAAGACAAGAACTGAAGACCTGGGTTGCATTAAAAGACATGACCTTTACCGTATGACACCTTGACCTTTACCATATTTGCTTAAATCCAATATTATGACTAGCTGTAGCATTCTAGAGTTTTAATGGTCTCTGGGGTAACTATTGCATCATAATCCGGAACTCTTTGTTCTCAAATGTTCTTATTCCATGTTTATGATCGTACTCCAGGGATCCAGGGATCAGCCAGGGCTTATCACATTTTTCTGATTGTGTTCCTCAGTGAGTTAAACTGGGGGACTGATAACTTATTTTCTTAGAGACCACATTAAAAGAAAGCTAACAGGCTTAACTGTTCCTCAATAAATATTTTGGCCTTTGAATTTAATATTTACTGAATGATTAATTCTAACAATGCAATATAACTTGAATGTCATACATGCTTGAATGTCATACGTGCTTGAATGTCACACGTGCTTCAGTTGTCCATGTTTTGGTTAGATATGCCTCAAGCAGTGTTAAACCAGGTATAGAAAATTAAATGCACCATTATTAGCTTGATGCTTACATAACACATAATTGCAAATGGGTGCTCTTTGCAATGACAATCAGAAGATCATAAACATACTTACAAGGGGTAGATAAAGTTAATGAAATTGCTTCAATACACAATGAAGAACAACTGAAAGTTCTTGTCTTACTTCAGCAGACATGTTTGCAGGGCAATAAAATCATACTGCAGCTACTTTTCTTGATGTAAGATTTTTTTATTGTAAGATTTATTATTATTACAACACATTCTTTTTTCATATTTTATGTTTTTAACATTTTATAACAAGAGTATGTTATAGGGATTTAATTATGGGTGGGAAAGATTTCCGTTTATCCATGAGCTCATGGCTTATTGCTTTATTTATGCCCGGGTCTGCATTGACTTGTGGTTAATCTAATTTGAGCACCAACAACAAGCCCAAACCATACTGTTACTTGTCTAAGCTTGCTCAACAGCTGGCTTCTCCCAGCAGCAATCACAGCAGGTTTTGGGAGCATCTCCTCCCTTTAGATGCAGTTTTCAAAAGGATACCTTTTTCTGTGATGGGCATACATAGCTTTTGTTGCTGTGTTTTTCATAACTGACTTGAACAGCCTAGAAATGAATGTGTCTCCTTTATATCGTTATGTCCTTGAAATGCGAATTCTCACTTTAATGTGCCCTATGTAAAAAAGTCATATATTCACAAACACAAACATGAAAGGAGAAATATCGTTCATAAATGCTACAGCAGGCCGTGAAAAATAAGTGCCTAAAAAGTGTATAATATTACACTAAAATACATTTTACTTCAAAAGTTTTTGGTGGATTTTTTTCCTTATGGGGTCTATGTTTGAAATGTGGAGTTTTTACAGTTCATTGCTTGATCTTCTTTGAAGCATGGCAGCATGACCTTGAACGTTCTTCCTCTGTGCTGTCTCTTTAAGACAAGTTATCATATTCATCTTATTTTGCATATTTTGCTCCTTTATCTTTGATCAGAAGTTACACAAAAACACTGTCACCTTGAGCTTCTATTGTATCCTCCTTTTTTCTGTATGCATTCATCAGCATTGCTAAATGTGTGCAGATGATGCTCAGATCTGTCTTGCTCTTTCACGAAGTGACTTTCCTCCGTTATATTTATTGTGTCAGTGCCTCAGTGAAATACGTAACTGGATGCATCAAACTTTTCTCTAATGAAAAAAAAACTGAGATATCTCCTTTAAAAACAAAGAGGGACGATCAAATCTCTGTCCCCACCTGGAACCTAGAGTACTTAAGACGTTATCCAATATAAAACATCTTGGCAGGATCATGGATTGAGATCTTAGTTTTACTTGCCATATTAAAGATAAGATCAGCATTTGGCTCATAGAACATTGCTAAAGATAAAGATTTTGTGTTGAAACAAGACTTAGACAAGCTTATCCATACCTTTATTTCCTGCAGGGTTGACAACTCTCTTTTCATTGGGTTTCCATTAAGAACAACTGAAAGTTCTTGTCTTATTTCAGCAGACCATGTTTGCATGGCAATAAAATCATACTGCAGCCACATTTCTTGATGTAAGAATTCTTTATTGTGAGGTGGCTTATTATAAGTGTTGTTTATTATTATTATTACAACACATTCTTTTTTTCATATTTTATGTTTTTGCCAGTTTATAACTAATTAGCGCCAGCTCATTCAAACTGAAGCTACCTAAGGTCTAACCAAAGCAAGAAAAGAGAACAGATAGCTTTCAGGTCTTGCACTGGCTCCCAGGTCAGTACAGAACTGGTTTGACAGCATTACTCATCATGTACTCAATAGTTTGGGCCCAAAAAACCCTCTAATATGTTTGATGAACATAGTCTTGATAGACCTATATGATCGTAAGGTCAGCTGGTGGTAAAAAGGTAAAAAGAGCTGAATCCAGCTTTAAAAAAGTTTAAAAACGGCACTTATTTTACATATCTGCACTTCTATCACATTTTAAATTTTCTTTTACTGGTATTCTTACAATTTTTGTGTATGATCATGGGCTATTTAAATAAACTTGACTTGACAAATATCAGTGTATTAGTATTTCCTTCTTCCAGGAATGAAATAAATTACATCATGGTTAGTCAAGATTTATAACCACTGACAGAGGAATTTTTTTTAACAAATGCAATAGCATGATCCTATTTCCTACATATCAGATAAGATTTGTTCATACTGCAGGACAAATCTGATTTGTGTCTTAAATCTGATTTTTAGACCAGGTGTTCAGGTTTCAAGATACCCAATCCAATTTGTGTGGTCAGACTGCAGTCGCCTTTGGTCTCCTAACCATCTACATGCATCTTGCCCTGCATTACAGTTCTATGCAAATGTTTGGACTCGATTTTCTAAGTAAAAGAAAAAAATAATACCATAGCACATCCTCTAAAGGGGACAATATGCAAAGTGCATAACTTCAGTTTATTTTTCAGTTGTCTGAAAATTGCCATAACTTTTGCACAGACCACATTTTAAGTCTCTGTTTTTTTTTCTCCGAATGCTATACTGAGTAAATAAAAAGCAATTGTGCATTAAAAAATAAATGTGCAGACACTCTGGAAAGGATGTGAACTTTGGTCTGGGGATTGTTATCTCTAAGTGTGAATGACCTTGTGTTTTTGCAGAAATTCCATAATAAGAGCAATACATGCAGCTACCATCTCCTTGTTACGGTGAGCTCCTTTGAAAATGTGCATTCAGAGGTTTTACTCATGCTGTGTCTTTATGGCCTTCAGTGAAGTGAAAACATCTGCTTGGCTATGAGCTCCTTCAGGTGTGATCTCATTGTATTTGAATCTCTGACGGCTTGTTCACATCTAAGTTGGAAATAATGAGTAAGATCAGGGAGCATGTTTTTTTTAGCCTTTGGCCTTCCTTACACAGTAGGTACTGATTAGTTCTCGACAAGTTTTTTTCCTGTTTCTCCAAACATTTTTTTTAAACAACACACATAGCTCCACATGTAGTCCTTATACTTCTGCTGCTCCCATAGTTCCTGATAATGCAGTTCTCAGAATGAATTGTCTTCCCTTCAAGTACACTCTGCACCTTTTGCCAAAGGAGTCTTTCCAGATCCCAGTCCCAGTCCATGTGAGCCCCTTTATGCTCTGCACAGATTTGTGTTTGCACTACTCTACACATCCGTTGAGTCAGATGTGTTAGATGAGGTAACGCACAACATTGCGTGAGTGTGAGGTCACCAGGACTAAGACTGGGAACCCCTGTAGTACTTTGTAGATATACCTGTTCGGCAATGCGGCAGCTGACAAGAAGATGTTGCAGAAGGTCATTAATCAGCTGAAAAGATTATCGACTGTCCTCTGCCCTCCTTGCATGACATTGCGAGCTTGCGCTGCCTTTCAAGGGCAAGGAGAATTATCAAGGACTGATCGGAACCATCGGAAGTAGAACCAACAGCCTGAAAAACAGCTTTTTTCCGTGGGCAGTTAGAAACATCCACTTTACATGCAATATATATACATATACATATATGATGGTGTGTGTTAGTTTATGCATTTGTGTGTATGTGTGTATGAATGTATAGGTGCGTATATGTTTGTTTATATTTTTTACATTTTTATACATTATTTATTTGCACTTGCAGGGAAGCTCATTGAATTTTCATTGTATAGCTGTTTATACAATGGCAATAAAGTTATCTATCTATCTATCTGTCTATCTATCTATTTATGTATGTATGTATGTTTGCATGTATGTATGTATGTTCCTGAACTGTCCTGTACATCAAGATGACTTCAGACACCAAAGTGTATCAAAGGCATGGATTTTCTTTCTGTGGACATTTTCATCTTTAATTTTCTCATATGCACTCAGAAGCAGGGCAGGTGCCTTTTGCCATATGACAGTCTGTCAAGAGACTTGTCAGTCTGTCAGCAGATGTCTCTTAATTCATGAACAGCAGCGACAGCTCAATTATGTCAGCTTACCTTCTTAATTTTATTTAAGTGTTATTTGCTGCATTGCATGCTACTTATTTATGTTTTGTGCATTTAGTTTGCAGATCCACAGCCATAACAGTGGTGTGTATGTGTTGCTTCTATCAAGTTTATGTTAGGGGTTTGGTTCTCTGGTCATTAATGTACTTAAGGAAATAAACACCTTGGTAGACAGAGGTCTACATGGACTTGATTTATACTCTCACTGGCCACTTCAGCAACATATCATTTCTGCTCATTTGTGCTATTTTTGCACATAGCACTTGCTTCAGGCACACACCATGTGTGCAACTCCACCTACTCATCTACTTAGGGCTTCTGTTCTTGCAGCACAGCCTCAAGATGTATTGTCCACCCAGCAGCAGTAGAAGTTTGAATCTAGTAACATAGGAGTTGTAATGGGCCACCCACTACAGCCTTGACCCACCACCAGAGGGAGGAATCTCAGATTAGTCTCTGTAGTATGTTTTTTTCTTCTTCATGAAAACACATGTAAAAAGTGCCATGCACAATTCACTTTCTTACAGAAGTGGATGTCATCAAGAATAGCAATTTTTATGTACGGAATTGCAATGGAAACACAAATACAGAAAGAAAATTATATAAATATAAATAACAAAAAAAAGGAATAGTTAGTCCCTCGGCTTTCCCCTCACTACTATAGTTCGTGCTATCAGTCACAACAATTTGACAGGTCCAGATATGTAGCATTCAAAATATCTGTTATGTGTCTGTGAGGTTACCCTCTCAGATGTGGTCTTCGAACAATTCACACATAGCAATCAAGAACAAGTTTGCAAGCCCTGAAGAAATACCGAATTGCCTCTGATCTGAGATGTTTGTCTGTGATTTCCAAAAACTGTTGACCTCTCTCAAAGGCCTATATATATATTAGGCATGCAACGGTACTTGATAAAATACCATTCGGTACATTCGGTAAATGCTTATCCGGCTACTGTTAAGCAGTAAACGCCAATGAGCGAAAGCCCTCCCCCGAGAGTTAATGTCTAATCACTGCGTGGCTCCACCCACTCGTCCTCCCTTACACTGACGTAACTAGAGCTAAGCCCACAGCTCGGCACACAGACGCAGAACAAAAGAAAAACAAGCACCGGCTTCGTCCAGAATGGATTTTCAGGTCCACTGTATAATACAACGACCAGGGAGTCAAAACAGTTAATAGAAACGTCACTGTTTGTAAACATTGCCTAACATGTGTCCCATACACTAATGGAAACATGAGCAATATGGCTAAGCATCTCAAGCGTAGTCATGCTGAGATAACGGTTCCTGAACGGAGGACAGACTAAAAGGTAACTCACTCTATTAATGAGGATGCTGATCTTTTCGTGTGGTGAAGGGCAAATGAGAGCAGGTTCCTCCATGTTGCAAAAGTTGCACACCGTCATCTGTGTGTCCCAGGAACTTCTGTTGTAAGCGGGAGAATTTTCTCCAGTGCAGGACACATTGTAAGTGCAAGCCGCTCTTGCCTTGCAGCTGACAGTGTTGACAGGCCTATGTTCTTACAGAAGAATCTTATAATAGCAGAGGAATTAATACCTCATGCCCACAATGTCAATAATTGATAGTGAACTTTACATCGTGAATGTAGCTGAAGTATGTTTACTGACTACTGTGTTGTCTTTAGAGCACTATAAGAGGCACTTTAACATTTTTTAAAATATTTTTTTATATATTATGTAAGTTTGAATTTTATACATGTATACATATTTTAATTGTGAGTAAGAGGCAGTTTATTATTTATTTTGTTGTGTTATTATTTGTAGTGTTATATTATTGAGCACAGTGTTGCTGGAATTTGTTCTAAATAAAGATAGAATTAAAAAATATATATATATAATTTTGGGATAAAAAAATGTTGTTTTATGCACAAAACACGTACCCAAACCGAACCGAAATCGTGGCCCAAATACCGAGGTACGTACCGTACCGTGGGATACCTGTACCGT
>JBBPDC010177803.1:0-16255 GCA_037974485.1 Hemigrammopetersius urotaenia | reverse complement strand
TACGGAAAAGTCAGGAACGAGAGAGAGAGAGAGAATAAGAGAGAGACAGAGAGAGTAAGAGAGAGACAGAGAGAAACAGTAAGAGAGAGCAAGAGAGAGAGTAAAAGAGAGAGAGAGAGAGAGAGATACAGACATATATATATATATATATATATAATGAAGATCTAAGGCATGAGGTTTTGAAGTTAAGTGTCTCTGAAAACCCAAAATGTCAAACACAGACACTAAATTCAGTCTTTCTGCAAATAATAAATGGTATTCCAGAAACTACAGTGCACAACTTTGCAGTAAAACCTCCTGTTTTTATATTTATTGGCTTATTTAGTGCGGAAGCTTGCACACTTCAAAGGTTTAAACTTGGTGCCACTGGTGCAGAAACACCCCCCCCATTACACTTGTTTACTTATCACTCTCTGCGAGTCTAGTTCCAGTTGCAGTGTGTAAAGATTTTGTGGTGTGTGTTTGGGGGTGTGAGCACTTTCACTTTGAATTTTCACTCTTTATCACAGACAGTAAAAAGTAGAAAAGTATAGGCAATCCAATGTTAAGGTATGTACACATGTATAATATGCTTTAATAATAAAGTAAAGTCTAAAAGTAAGGTAAAGTAAAACCTTTTCTCTGTATTTAACCCATTCACCAAGTGAAGCAGCAGGCAGCCAGGAACACAGCGCCCAGGGAGCAGAGTGTGGGGACGGTACCCTGCTCGCCTCAGTTGTGCTCCTAGAAGTCCTGGGATTCAAACCCATGACCTTCCAATCAAAGGGGCAATGTTGTAACCCCTAGGCCACCAGCTGTCCCATCTAAGGCTTCAACATCCCCCAAATTTTACACCCAGTTTTCAGACCACTGTAACTTTTGGATCATGTTTCCATGATGATCATTTTGTAGAAACTATTGGTAATACTTTAATTTGATGGCTTTTTGTAATTCAACATTTATTCAATCAAATCAACTTAAATCCAGGCCTCTCTCAGACTTTCTTTATTTAACACATATTGATAGTATGCTTGTTTATTTTGAACCGCTGCTGCAGGGTCTGGAACTGGATGTGAGGTGAGTCTACTGAACAGGCACGCCCAGATCACAACCCCAATATTTCACGCAGACCAGTTAGGCCGAGATCTGGTTCACCTGAGTACTAGGCACAAGAACTATATATACCCCCTTCTGTTCACTCTACAGTGCGAAGTATACTAAGCCCTGCCTAGATACCAAGCCTTCTCATTGTGTTTTTCTCGTTCATGGTTTTGACCTGTTTTTGGTTCTTGGGTTTCCCCTGTTTGATCACGGACTCCTTTTGTTAACTTGGATATTCTGCTTTTGACCTTTTTTGCTCTGGACCTGTTTTTTCCCTTTTTGCCTTATGGACTTTGTGTGTGTGTGGAATAAAATTTTGCATTTTTATTACTCTGCATTTGGATCCTTTTCTGCAATCATCACAGCTGCAGATCTTTTGCGCACATGAATCACACAATTACATTCTAATAATGTTGCTTTCTACCTGACCAATGACGCAACAATTGCACAATTTTTGGAAGTTAAAAAATTACCATTTACCGCGATGTGAAAAAATGAATCCTTTTACCAAATTGCACATTTTTACTTCTAGTTTAGAATTTCTATTTATACTATATTAACATGTATGTACTCTGCATCTTTTTGTTCTCTGTAAAATCAGAGATGCTACTTCATCTCACTGTAAACATGTAAACGGCTGAGATGACAAAGTTCACGTTCACTTTTGACTTTGACCTTAAAATCCTACCCAAAAATATCTGTGAACTTGTTACAGATACTTTACTAACAAGCTGAGCATCTACATATAATATACATGGAGCTCATGACCAAAACATTTCTTTAAGAGGTTATATCATATACATAGGGATGACACACTTTATCAGAGGCAGACCTCTTCAGACTCAGTAGACAGTGCTGACAGGTACAACAGCATTTTGTTGTTTTTGCATCTTGTTATACAGTTATAAAGTATTTTTTTTGTATTGTTATACAGTGCTGGCCAAAAGTCTTGTCACTTAACCAAGTTGTAGGAACAGCAAATAATAACTTGACTTGTAGTTGTCACGAGTGAGGGGGCTAGCCCCCTTCAAACGTGCGCTCCCTCTCGGCACAAACGGGACCGGAGACTCAGATTCCATGCTGTGATACTTTATTTCGTGAAAACAGAAAATAAACCTGGCGCTGTGGCCGAAAGAAAAACAGATACAGCTTCAGCAAAAACGTGCACTAAAATGAGGCGATGGACGGATAACACTAACCAAGGCAGACAGGACTTAAATACACAACGTAATCAGAAACAGAACACAGACAGCTGGGACCAAAAGAACATGTAAACAGAAAACAGCTGATAATCAAAGACACGTGACACGAAACAGAACTCCAAAATAAAAGCCCTCAAAACACAGAACAGAACCAAGACCCAAAAAACAGAAAAGCAGTGGCCCCTAGCGGCCACCGACCAAACCGTAACAGTAGTTAATCGGTTGGAATCAGAAATGGCTTATAAGAAAGGCAAAGCCCTCTGGATTAGGTTTATTATACCAAAATGAGTTGTATCATTTAATTAGAACAGAAAATTTTGCCTGGACAAAAGTCGTGTCATAAACAAAAACAATGTAGAAATGATACATGTCCTTTAGAATACACAAACACGCAACAATAACATCAGAACATAAAGTTATGGTGCCTTGGACAAAAGAATAAAAAAAAAAAAAGAATTTATGACTTCCATGAGCTTGGAGGACTGCATCCATACTTGTTGATGAAGTCTGGAATTGCAAAGAAAGCAGTCTTGCAAGACTCCCAGAGTTTGTACCAAGCCTCCTCCTTCATCTTCAACTGATCGACTACAAGTCAAGCTATTATTTGTTGTTCCTATAACTTGGTTAGGTGACATTTGTCAGGCACTGTACTTTGGTACCATTGGTTTATTCATTCACTCTTGATCTTGAAGAGTAGCAATACTGGTATTTTGACTGTGTAATCCAGAGAATCCAATGAAAACGAGTTTTGATTTGACAGGACAATTTCTATTTTGAATTGTGGTGGTGGTGTGTGTGTGTGTGTGTGTGTGGGGGGGGGGTTCTATTTATGACAAGCGTTTGAAAACTGTATTAATTTTCCTGTAGAAAGGTAATAGCTTAAACTTGAAATCCTAATTTGTCATTGACTCCAGAAAACCTTGGATTGTGTGCCCAAATAAAACTGAAATAGATTGAAATGGTATAAAGCTATTGAACCCGGCTTGCAAAAAAGAACCTGCCGAGGGCAACTGCATTAACCTCGAATATCGACCTGTCTCTCAAAAATCAATCAGTTGTTCTCTTTTTCTCTTTCTATTTCTCTCTGTTTGTGATTTGAGCTGTGGTGAACATGTGCATGTATGTGTGAGCCTGTGTGTGTGTCTGTGTGTGTGTGAGTGCGTGGTACACACAAACACTTTAAACAGCATGTCTCTGGGCACCTTACACATCACCCAGTAAAAAAGCTCCTTTCGTGTCTGCTCTCCTCGATTACAGTATCTGCCAGCTAATGCTTCAGGGTAAGGCTTTTAATTGAGTCTTGTGACATAACAGCATTTTTATATCTGCAAGTTCAGTCACTCTCGGTGGGAGAGAGAGAGAGATGAGGGAGGTGAGAGAGAGAGGAGGAAATCTACGGTTCGGCACTGACTTAATACTCACAAACCTGCAGGTCTAACCTAAACTAATTCTTTCTTTGAGTGTTATCTCCCCAATTATTTTTATTTGCCTATCACAAAACTGGGGGTGTGTTTAAGAGAGAGAAAGAGAAAGAGAGAGTGAGAGAGAGAGAGAGAGAGAGAGGGAGCAAGAGATTGAGAGAGAGAGATAGA
Source organism: Hemigrammopetersius urotaenia (assembly GCA_037974485.1). Lineage (NCBI taxonomy): Eukaryota > Metazoa > Chordata > Actinopteri > Characiformes > Alestidae > Hemigrammopetersius > Hemigrammopetersius urotaenia. The sequence goes on along the minus strand of JBBPDC010177803.1, from coordinate 12,381 downwards.
GAGAGGGGGGGAGAGAGAGTGAGAGAAAGAGAGAGGAAGAGAGAGAGAGAGAAAGAGACAGAGAGGGAGAGAGGGAGAGAGGGAGAGAGAGAGAGAGAGAGAGAGAGAGAGATCAACACTGTTGCCATCAACACCAAGTGTGTGTGTGTGTGTGTGTGTGTGTGTGTGTGTGTGTGTGTGTGTGTATGTATGTGTCAGGGAGCAGGTGAAAAGCAGAGATCTAGATGGATAGCTAGAGGGATTAAAAGGTTGGCACAGCATAAACATCTGTCTGAACACATACACACACACGCACACACCACCCCATGCCCTCCACATTTTCCTCACCATCTTTCAGTATATTCAAGCTTTCTATCTCTCTCTCTGTCTCTCTCTTCCTCTCTCTTAAAGACACACACATGTAAAATACCCCCCACTCATCTCACTACCCTTGCATTATCACACACACACATACACACACACACACACACACGCACACACACAGCTTGTCCATGCTTGACCAGAGTGCTCTCCAGTGCCAGAGGCTGAAGGTCTGCTGCCAGTCCTGCTATCCTCAGACAGAGAGAAAATTAAAATGCACTTACTAAAAAAATCCACTCATCTATGAGAAACACGAGTGACATTGAATGTTAGAGTCAAACAGTAGCAGCTCAGGACGTTCAGCCCTAGTGAGGCCCAGCAGGGAAAAAGTTGACATGCACTTTTGTCCAGACTGTTCCATCACACTCTGTCAGTTTCTTGTACCCCATTCAGTGTATTTTCACTTTATTCTGGAGTAAATCTGCTGTCTCACAGGTTTGTTGCTTCCCAGGTAGAGGACAATCTGTGAGATGAAAATGTAGCTCACACCAACTGAACAAAAGTTTTGATCAAAAGAGAGAATCAAGGTGCATGAGTAAGATACAGGTGTATGCAAAAGTTTGAGCACCCCTGGTCAGTTGTATGTTCTGTTGAAATGAAAAGAAGTTAATGCAACATTTGCATGGAACAATCAGAATCAGAAACTTCAGTGACACAGATTGTCCTCTACCTGGGAAGCATTTCTACCTGCAGACACAGAGAACACGCAGAGACAGAGACATGGAATCTAATCTATCAGCACAATATGTGGCATGTGCAAAATTTTGGCACCCTTGCTGTTGATCCACTCATTGTCTTTTTTTTAACTATTGTTAACTCTTTAAACCTCTCGGGGTGTTGCGATTACACAAACATGGTTTCATCTACGCGGACTGGAAACTAAAGATAAGAAGACTCTAGAAGACTATCAAAGACAGCTAAACCCCTCCTGGCTATAAATTTCACCTTTCAAAATGTCATTACGAAATACTTAGGGTTGAAATCAAGACAAGGTCTCAAAGGCTGATGAAAATCTCTAAAATCTCTAATGCACTGAGAACACCGGCTAGACCATACTGGCCCAATGCCACTGAGTTTGACACCAAATAACATCGTCTTAATGATTATATTCGCACAAACATGACAGTCAAAAAGTGTCCCACTTGTGCCAAGATCAGTCAGCTCTCTGAAATCTGATCAATATAACCTATTGTGTCCCCCAGGGACAGAGACCTGCGAGTGATCTTTAATTAGTCCTAATCACACAGATCTGAGGCGTGGAGAGATAAAAGAGAGACAGGAGAGAAAGGAGAAAGGCTGCCTCGGAGCAGCAGCAAATAGCCAGGCAGGACTATGCCTTTGCGTGAATGGGAGACTTTGATGGCACGCTCTTATCTCTTCACAGCCTGAGATGGAACCATTGAATTGTCGGGTTGCTGTTGCTAGCCTGGGATTTGGCGTGCGACTTCCAGCACGGATGAGTGAGCAGGCGCATCAGCCATGAGCATGCATGCCTTAATCTGTGACATCTGAGACGGCAGTAATCTCAGCTTACATTAGAGTAGAGTAGATTGTGCCTATTACTGTACCTCCTCGTCTCTGGACAATTTATGTTGTGCCACCTTTTACATCCTATTTTAAATATATTTACATTTTAAAAAGTTAAATCTGTGTTCTAAAATTTGCAGGATCATATCTATATTGAAACGTATCTTGAAGAGGCTGTGTACATATTGTCACTTAAAGGGGGCATATTATGCAAAACTCACTTGAGTTATAAAAGGTCTATGGGCTGCATGTTCAAGAAGTTCTTTGCTCAAAATCATTCTCCCATAGCTCACCAGCTTTATTCTTCACAGTCTCAGGCCCTTTCAAAATGAGACATTTGGACAGTGAGCCCATTGTGACGTCCCACTGGGACGACTAGTTGAAGATTCTGCTAGTTTTACAAGCACGGAAAGCACTATGTCTACAGGCACAGGCAGATCACACACAGAGTGTTGTTGCTGCACACCTCCCTACACTTTCTCCCTGACAAAGAAAACCGAAGAACTGCATGGCTTTCATTTCATTTTCGATGGCCATGTCCCAGCAACAATCGGTTTCATTCCAGCTTAAAAAGTTCCACCTTAAGTATTTAATATTCAAATAAGGAGCTGTGAATAAGGAGCTATTATGGAGGATCTGTATCTACTGTCTGTGACACGTCAGCAGATGAGGGAGATGTAAGTACTTTCAAATAATGACTTTTGTGATTCTATCGCAGTTAAGTATGAACTAGCTTGTTCGTTTCGTTTAGTAAGCATGGGATGGGTGGGGCGTGGCCAGCAACAGCTGATTTGCATAAAAGGGACAGAACCCTGACGGCTCATTTTGAACGGGACTGAAACAGTCAATAATAAAGCTGGTTATATCTCTTTATGTGAGAGTGATTTTGTGCAAAGAGCTTTATGAACATGTTTTGTAGCCCATAGATCTATTTGCAAAATACGTCCCCGTTTTTTTTAAACAAGCCCTATATTTTTAAACGCTTCTGGAAGACAGTGTATGCTAAAGTGAACTAGAGATCAAAAGGTATTTTTGCTTCCCTAAAGAACCTTTTAGTGAAGGCTCTTTCAAGAACTGTTTCTGTGTATGAGAAACGTGAGCATGAATAATCTTTTGAAGGTTTAAAGGGCCTATATTTCGCATTTTTCTTGGGGTGGCACTTTTCCCCAAGGTCCACTTATGATATTCGTGTATTTCAACGTACCAAAAACATTTTTACAGGAACATTTCCATGAAATATGTTCTGATTGGCTGTCCTGTACTGTATCAGGGGTGGCGGTAGCTCAGTGGGTAGGATACTTGCCTCCGGACCAAGAGGTCACAGGTTCGATTCCTACCTCCAGCACACCACCACTGGGTCCCTGAGCAAGACCCTTAACCACAAGTTGCTCCAGGGAGGCTGTCCCCTGTAGTTAGGGAATGGAAGTCGCTTTGGATAAAAGCGTCTACTAAATGCCGTAAATGTAAATGTAAATCTTACTAAGAAAGCAGTCCAAGCTGAAACACTCCTTATAAACGCTTTGGTGGGAATGAACATGGCTGAACTGCTACGAGCTGAATAAATTGTGTGGATCGGTACCTTGCTCAAGGGGGCCTCAGTGGTGCCACTAGCAGTCCTGAGATTTGCACCCATGACCTTCTGATCAGAGTGGGAACTCCCTGACCACTAGGCCACCAGCTGAATGTAAATATAGGGGGTCCTTGAGTTACAATGGCTTCAACATATGATGTTTTGCGTTTACATTTACGGCATTTATCAGACACTTTTATCCAAAGCGACTTCCATTCCCTAACTACAGGGGGCAGTCTCTCCCTGGAGCAACATAGGGTTAAGGGTCTTGCTCAGGGACCCAGTGGTGGTGCTGAAGGTAGGATTCGAACCCATGACCTTTTAGTCCGGAGGCAAGTATCCTACCCACTGAGCTACCTCCACAAGTTTACGACTTGTTAGTCTCGTTCTTACAGATTACGTGGGTGAACTAGTTTAGTCGCGCACGGTAGATGAATACGAAGTGGCGCGGCATATGAGTTTTCCCTTTTCTGTGGTTTTGTTGTGTTTTTTTTCGTTTATTTACAACTGTGTCAGGTAAGTGACATACCAAAATTCAGGTTACTTCACTGTTGAAGGAACAGGTCTGTGTCGGAACTGGAAAACCCCCCACAAAAATACACATTTTTTTTAGCTGTTTTTGCTGTTTAGTCATCTTTAAAAGGGACCATATAATGGAAAACTAATTTTTCTTACTCCATACACTCCATATAAAGAACCTCCATATGATGTAAACATTCTACATAATTTAATTTTCTTTTTCTAGAGCAGTTGGTTCAAGATTACAAACTTTTAAACATGGACAGGGTTGAAGGTGAACAAGACGTAATTTCTAAAAATATAGTTGATTTTAAACGTAATATTGCATAATCTTGCCCTCTTGGTAACTCACTTTTGTGAAACAGATGGTGAGCAAGTGTGGAAAAGTCCAATAACCCACAAAGCTCAAAAGATAATCTTCGGAAACACAATATTCCTCTCTCAGCCCCCAGTCATGCCACGATGAATAAATGTTATTCAATCATTTTGTGAGGATGTGTGTTTAACACTGAAAACACAAAACGTCTGTGGCGTCACTTGGTCTGACAGATTGTATTTTCAAGATGGAACGGGCAAACAGGTCATCTGAACACACTGGCCATTTGACGTGCTTGATGAAGCTCTGCTTTTAGCAACACACATGTCTGTCATCTGTCATTGCCACAAACATTAGGAGCTCAACTGCTCTGTCTTCATTCCCGAATGAGCGTCGCAAACCAGAACAGACAGAGCCTAGCGACCAGAATTCCTACAAAATATGCAGTAATGATCTTAGCGCATCAATCACAGCAGTATGTGGACAGCATAGTAAATGTTACAGAACAGTCTCAGCCTATGGATTAGGTGCAAGTATTGAACTGAGCTGCTTTGCCTTTGTTTTTAAAAACTGCTGACAATATTTCTCCTCATTTCCAAATAAAAATATTGTTCTTTAAAGCATCATTTTAAAGGAAATGGCAAAACATCAAAATAAGAGAAATGATGCAGCGTTCACAGAATTTAAATAATTCAAAGAAAACAAATCTCTTTTTCACTCAAACAAAACAGCAGTAATTCCCTTTGAAGTACTTCCCAATCTGCAAGAGAAGAATGTTGATTACAGCAGTGTTTTTATCCTTTTCCTCATTAAATTATATTTGAATAATGTTCAATAAAGCCTATTTTGCCAAGTTAATTGGATTATTAAACACAAAAGGCAACAAATAAGCAACATGTGTGTATTGTTTTATTGTCTGTAATGTACTACTGTGTAAACAGATTGTATAGGATATTTTAAAGGCTCTGTATTCTACACCGTTTCATGTACACAAAACTGTCACAATACAGTTTTTCTTTCTCTCTGGAAGTTAAAACAGGATGTTTTAGATCTTTCTGCTCTGTTTAAGGTATCTCTGTCCTGATGGGCTGAAACACTTCTTAAAACTTCAGTGTAAATTGGGATGAACTGAACCACTATAAGCTGAAATAGCAGATACAGTAATTCCCCTGTTTTCCTTAGGGGTTACGTACCGAGAGCACCTGCGTTTAGTGAAAAAATGCATTGTTTTCATAATGTTAACTCTAAATATGCTCCCAGAACACTTTAATTTAATTTAAAACTCAGTTTAATGCTTTACCCTTAAAGAAAATGTAAAGTTAAATAAATAATCAGAATCAGAAAACTTTATTGCTCAAAAACCCGTTAGCGTTAGCGGTTAGCATTAACTGCATGCAAAGACTTGTACACAAAAGAATCGTTGAAATAACTCTGTCTACCCACATGTTTAGACAGGGCACAGCTTACTAATACTAATTAAAGTGAGAAAACTATTGAAAGGGCGGCTGGGTTTACGAGAACAAGACACGGAGCAGACATGCTACATGTTGTAGCAGCTTCTTTTCCTTCTTTTTATGGCAGTTGACAACTTTTCAGTGTATTACTGCCACTGTTGAACTGCCTCAAAAGAGAAAAAAATGTCATTGGTTTTTCTTCAACCTATGAGCTCTCGTGGAGAACCAAACCTAAGATGATGTAAGTAAATATTTCAAGTATTTTGCCTTTTGAGTGTAGGATAAGAAAAATAGAATATTGCAATGACAATAAAGATATTCTGTTCCATTCTGTTTTATTCTATTCTAGATTTAAGGCATGAGAGTGTAACCCCATAATTGTAATATTACAGTATTAATTCAAGATATATATAGTTATATAATTTAAGGGGCAAATTTGTAAAAGTAAGGGGAAAATTCAGTAGTTTTACCCCTTACTCTGCCCTAATCTGTGCACGTTTCCCTTTAATTTTCCTTAATTTCCTGTGTGGGAAATAATTTCCTGTATGGTAAATTAAGGTCAACGTTAAGGTCACTTAAGGGCTAAAATAAGGTGTTTGGTTGTTTCATAGTGAACATATGATGAAATTTGTTGTGCTATTAATTTGTGACATTTTACTCTTCCTAAGCTTCACATTTGAATTTCTTGGTCTTAATCTGCACATGCACTCTAAAGTGGAAAATCCCATATCTGCTATTTGACAGACTGTAATAACTGGGTTTGTTCACCCCCAGTGAGCACATTAGGGCTAATGTGAATAATTTAGGAGAAATACCATATGAAGCTAATGAAACTGACATTTTCTGAAACCACATCAGCAGGTTAACTAGGGCCTCAGGATAATAAAGTTTAATTCCACCCATTCCCCTGCATATCAATAGGACTCTTCACTATTGTACAAGTGTTATAGGCGAGGTCTCGACAACATACAGGCTGGCAGTCCTGCACTAAGTTCTTCATCATGACCAGACTGGGATATTATAGCTTCAGTCTTCATTACCATAAACCCAAACATTACGTGGTGATCATGATTCAAGACTCAAGAGTCTATTTTTGTCCCACGCGTAGTTATACAAGTACAACATGCAGTGAAATGTATCCCGAATCGCTCCGTTTATGACTGTGCAAACATGATAAAATAAGCACCAAGTTAAATTTAAAAGCAAATCTAAATAAGGATGAAACAACTTAAACAAGAAACACAAGTTAAATGTAAAATATGAAAGCTAAATGTTATATGTTATAAATATGTTATAAATGTAGCAACTATGTACATGTGGTATATTAAAGGGCTTTGTGCCATATTAGCACAGCAATGTAAATGACCTGAATGACCTGAAAGGGCACACTCAGCTACACCCACCAGTTTTGTAGGTGCATCTACACCCTTAAAAGGTCTCAAAGCAGGACATCTCGTACCTTCACTGTAAATTGGAGGAGCTGTAGGTACTGTAGGCTGAATTGTTCCCTAAAATACTATTTTTGTGAATGAGGTGTGTGTTTTAAAGGGATCAAGTACTTCCACACAAAGTAAAGTTCTTTGCCAGTTTAAGGATTTTCCCAAGAACCTTAACATTTACACATTGGTGCCATATTTATAAATGTGAATTGTTCAGAAAAACCCATCAGATGTTTATTTAATCAGGATAAGAACATTTTGATCTTTTGTAGGGTCTGTAGATCTTAATATTTAAGTTTTTAATCAGCATGTGTACAAGAAAAAAGATAAAACTATATAAAAACATGAAAAGTTATCAGCATTGACCCAATGCTGACAGTTATCAGCATTGACCCATGATACTGATCTGTACCCATTTTTAAGATCAGCTGAGATGCTTCCTTCTTTGTAACCAAGAGCTGTTCATAATGAAAAAAAAAATGCCTTTTCAATATTAATTCTGAAATCTGTCTTAATCCTATCTGTGTTCATCCCTCTAAACACCACTATCCAATAAAAATCTGCGTCATAACCCTTCAGACACACCCTTTATTGAAGTGGATAAATAGTGTATGTGTTTTGCTATCAAGGCAAAATCACAGTACATGTTTCAGAACGTCAGTCATCATCTATCAAGGAAACCAAAAGGAAATCAAATAAAAGTTTGCCACTCTGTCCAGTCTCCTGAGATTCAGTCAGCTGAATAATTCAGAAATCCGTCCAAGGCTAGAACTTTGTTCATGCTGAAAGGAAATTTCTGAAGAAGAGGAGGGAAAAGAGTGCCTGTAGGAAGGCTGGATGTCAAAGAGTTTGACTGTCAAAGCGAAAGTTCATCAATGATTCTGCAAGTGTGGCTCGGGCGCCTGCAGCTGAAATCCACCTCTGCGGAGTGAGGAGAGGAGAGATGCTCCGGCTGAATGTCGTGTAGAGTGAATAGCAGCAGCACAGCCAGCCAAGCGAATAACGCGCACACAAAGAGAGGAAGAGCTACTACTGAAAAGCACCGATCATCCTTCCATCCATCCTGCTCTCACACTCCTGCGAATCGAACCCTTCCTCAGAGCGTGAGGACCTGCTCTCGGCTCAGGGCACCGGAGACTGAAGAGATGGAGTTCTCTCTGATGGCAGCACAGGTATGACTTTTCTCAGCAAAGGCAACTGTGTTAAAGGGGAACTGATAGTTCTGAATGTATAAATGATGCATTAATAGTTAAGATCAATACAGAACTCAGAGAGGTTTGAGATGAAATGGTTCACTGTGAAACATGGAGACTTTCTTAACAGTGATAGTGAATGGAACCAGGGGTGATAGACGAAAATAGGGTTATTTTATTTACTGTTAAAAACCACCTGGTAACTGAGTTTCTGAGTTTTTATATATAATGTTGATGATGCTAAAATCTGTATCTCCCTCTCTCTCTCTCTCTCTCTCTCTCTCTCTCTCTCTATCTATCTAAACATTATCTCAGAACTACATTATCTCAGAACTAGGACAGCATAGTTGCAAACTAGTTGTGGTGGCTAGAGCTTTTCTATAAGGCTAGCACAATCACATCTATTGCAAACTGGCTCTAGACGCCTGCTATCTTCATACATTTTCTGAAAAGATCGCATTTCCATGGCAAGTAAAGAACAAATACAGATATCTCACTGTGTTTGTCAGGGCAGCTATTTTCACCATTTTGGTGGGGGAAGGGAAGTGCCAGGGGCCGTTGGATGGGAGAAGTGTGTGTTTTGTTTTTCCTCTGGATAGTATATCTTAATATTACTTTATTTCCCTACAATATTATTTTGAAACGCTGTTCATATTTTTGTTCTTACTAAAATATGTCTGAGTTGCTCTTTATATATCTATATGCTCACTATTGTTGATGCGCTTTTTGCTACTAGCCATTAGTCCCAGTAGCTGTTTGATACAGAAATCACTCAGTTGTGAGTCATTCCATGAGTTCCATTTGAGTTCATCTTTTTAGGAATACAAATTATAGAAAAAAAACCTCCTGAATATTTATCTTATATATGTATATATATAAAATGTATCTTGTTTACAAATCAAAACATATCAATTAAATGAAAATCTATTAAGGCGATGATGATGTGTTACATCATTTAACTCAATGTTTGAATTCATGTGTTGCTGGCTTTCTGCTGACCCGGTCAACCAGCTGCCAATAGGGTCAGAATTTAGTGCAGTTAGAGACAATACAAAATTCACACTGGTTGGTTGGGGGGAGACTGTTAACAGTGATTCCAGCGGGTGACCCCAGTCCTGCTGTCAAACTGTGGTGCTCTGACTGCCTCAGGAGTCAGAGACCTAATTTCATGGAGTGCCGGTCTGAGAAAGGGCTTGCATGTGAGGGTGATGAAATTTAAGCCGCTGTAACTCGTGTATGATATGCAGGACTACCAGTGCACAACCAGAAGAGTCATTCTGAGCCTTCTAGTATGAGGATTTGGGCACACACATGTTTTTTGCTGAGTTTGGGTATAAGAGATGTCTTTTAACTTCACTGTTTCCTAACAACAGCATCTGATATTTTCATCAATATAGTTCCTTATAGAAAGATCAGTTGATTGGTTCTAAGTGAAGTGAAAATTCTCTCATACGTGAACACACGGCAGCACATATGTGCACATAAGTGAAGCAGCGGGCAGGAACACACCGGCCAGGGAGCAGTGTATGGGGACGGCACCTTGCTCAGGGTACCTGATTTTGATTATTTATTTACCTTTACATTTTCTTTAAGGGTACAGCATTAGTTTAAAATGAAATTACAGTGTTCTGGGAGCAGATTTGGGGGCATATTTAGGGTTTACACTATAAAAATAGGCAACATTTTTCCCTACACGCAGGTGCTCTTGGAACGTAACCCCTGCGAAAAGTGGGTGATTACTGTATTGCTGCTTTTTTTCAGCCAGCTGCAGTATTTTAGTGCATTTAATGCATAAACATGTACATCGGGAGTGCCCTAACTTAAACAACTTGGTTTAATAAAATGAAGTTAACAATCTGGTTTATACTCCTTATAGTATAGTATTGTAGGCGGGGTTAACAATGCTAATTTGACTAGGCTGCATGAGACTGGTCTACATGGAACCAGAGTGATCAACCTACTACTGAAGTCTATTTGAAGTCTATGGTATGTGGACAGTGCTATATGTCTAGTGCAGTGTTGTGATGAGTGTAATGCTGAGATGGTGGCCGAAGACATTAGGAGTGGACTGCATATATTGTGACAGTTTGATGGCTCTAGAACAAAACTGGGTGTTGGACATTTGAGTGCTTGTACCACTTTATGTACCATCAGCTGATAAAAGCATCAGTAGCACTCAGCAGTGGATGTGGTGGTTTATTTTCCTGCTCTGAGGACCCCAGGCATTTGTGTCCACTGCCAGGGTCACTAAATCACATGATCAAAGCGTGGCTGGCCACTATGGCTTCTCCACATCCTAAAGCCAAGTGAGACATCAGAATGTAAAAAATAGTTCACCCTAAAATACATGTGGTGACATGTTTCATACAAATTAAATCATTTTATTAATATGAAGCAATGCAAAGGAAAAGTTCAGATGAACTCTGTTCATCAATTCAAATCTCAGAAATGCTTTTGTATTTTCTCTCTCACAAAGCCCTAAGAGAGCCATCCTAGTGTAGACACAAACAGTTGTTCTCTATTGAAGGTAAGGATGGGCAAATATGAATTAAAACAGTATATTTCTACAATTTGGACGATGAAAATATGGCATCATAATATAAAAAAAATTATTATTCTTAGTTTTTACAACAATATTAACAATAAAACAGTACTACTACTAATAATAATAATCATAACTGTGATGCTCAGGCAACCTATCCAGGACCCCCTGCAACCCTGGCTGAAAGCATTTCAGATGAATAATAATAATAATAATAATAATAATAATTGGTTTAAAATGCTCTTTGGTTGAGTTTCTAAGACTTATTTCAAGCTGCTATGGTCCAGTGTTGTGGTCATAAAATGATCCACAGTATTGCAAGATTCACATCCTGAGATTGTACTGGCATTCACTTTTATATTATTGAACTGAGATTTTGCAATCACACTCGTAATATGGGAGGACCAGCTCCAAGTCTATGTCTTTGAATGCAATTATTGTCCCTGTTAGTGTAATGCTCAGGCGTCCCAATACTTTTGTCCATATACGTGTACTTTCTAAGTAGCTGAACGTAAATGCTAACATTCTGAACCTAAACTCCCATGCCTTTTTAAAGCAGAAACAAAGCTGAAGTGACTTTTAATTCAGAGTTAAGTAGTTCTTTCCACACCTGAGCAAGGCTGATTGGAAAGCACAGGGATAAGCAGCTGGTAATGGCTATTTAATCAGCCCTCCTTTCTTTGGGCACTTTATTATGAAGTGACAGAATGTTAATTAGGATCTTGAAGTAGGGCACCGGCTCACATCTGTTTCTTTCGGCTCTGCTGTAATTATACATGCAACGAGGAGGCTGCTGACACCAATATGGGATGAGAAAATATCTCCGTTACGCGAGTTTTTTAAGACAATACTGAGACTTTTCAGCAAGTCACATATAAAAGTGACAATTTGGACCAGGGACAGGATGGATGTAGGTGAACATTTTGCACATATCGGGTCAAACATGTTCAATGTTGTCTTCATTAAAATTACAATCATTTTCTGTAATTGTGTAGCACAGTGTTTCAGAATAAAAAACTTCATTCATCCCAGAGGAACTGCTCAGCGACAAGAACAATATAAAATATAAAGTCTAAAGAATAAAAAAAGAATGAAATACACTATGCTACACACAAATGCTGGGGTATGAATATCACAGACAAGTAACACCGTTAAGTGAATTACTAGTAACTCAAAAAGTGCAGTCTGTCATTGCATATAATAGACATAAGTAGTAAATAAGTAATATTGACATAAGTAGTGATGTTTCACATGGTAAGACTATTGCACATAATAATAAGGCATTGCACAAAGTTAAATGCTTTAGAACCCATTAAGAAAACTGCTCATGATACAGAACATGGTGAGACTATTGCACCATGTGATACTGCATATAATGGGATATTGAAGTGAAAGTGAAGTGAAAGTGACCATTTGTCATACGTGAACACACCACAGCACACAGTGTGAACAGCACGAAAT
>JBBPDC010177789.1:0-16256 GCA_037974485.1 Hemigrammopetersius urotaenia | reverse complement strand
TTGTGATGTCATAAAAATGAACACATGTGTAAATATCCACCATATTTGCACGTGTGTTCATTTTTATGACATCACAAAAACGGATTCATCAAAATGGACATTTTAAAGATTAGTTTCCTTATTAGGACAGTATGAACTGGAGAGTGAAAGGCATGTTTTGAAGTTTTCGTTGTTGTTTGGGTTTGATCCTTAGGCACATTTTGCTACCGGATCAACAATCGCCTGTTTGTCACTCCTCTGGATCCTCAGGCTGCGTGCCCTGTATGCAGGATGCCCAAAGCAAAACATCCACATACTAAGAACGAACCTGCCTTCATTAGGTGATATTATCAACAGAGATATAGCTCCGATAAGGATTTCTTTAAATTAAATTTTTAAGGTTTAAATTGAATTCTCTGTCTGTACCAGGGTCAGTATTCCTCGCTCAACACTTCTGCCTGCGTACCGATACAAAGCCCATCGCCGCAGTAGTTTCGATCCATCAGACAGTCTTGGTTTGCCCTCGGTAAGTTTCCCCTGGCATTGCTGAACTCAGTATATTTGCAGTTTGAATTACGTTAGCCTAACGTTAGTCATTAAAGCAACAAAGATCATTCTAACCACATAGTACTGAAATGCAAGTATTTCAAAGATTAATAGCAATTACATATTTTTACCAAAGAAATCCCTTTGTATAGTGCTCTAATATGGTGTTGCTTCAGCTTATCCAGCTTTTCTGAGAAATCCTGCTTTGTAAAATACCGCCCTTAACTGGAGATGTTAACATGACTGTGATTCCTGTTGCAGCACTGTTTGTCTGGGTGGTCCAACTCCAGCTTGAAACCAACCTTCCAGATGAGCAATCTTGATCTGAAAAGCTCTGTGGTGAACAGGTCTGGTATGGGGTTGGTGTCTTTGGACCAGGATGAGAACCAGCTGGTAAGAACCTGTCAGAGTTTCAGACTAATGGTCAATTACTTTTTTTTTTTTTAAAATAGCTTTCTCCAGAATCCATTTACTTGCTGCAAAACCATACATGCTTTGATGGGTTTGCAGTTCACCTTACATTGGCATGACTACTGTGAACAGGAAAGAATTAGACATAGATAAACTGTCTTAGACAAATTATCCAAAAAATCAACAAAAATATTATTGGTGTCAGTCAGAGCTGTAAATACAAGACCCAAAATAAATAATGACACAGTTGTTCATTGTCCTTCCTCTCTGAGTAATGCGTATTTACTTAAAAGGTCCCAAACAGGTCATGAAGGCCTTGTGCAACCTACTGCGCCAGCCAATGTTCCTGCAAAGCTCTATCTGTTCAGTCTCTGTTCAGTCACTAATTTTTGTAATACCACATTCACTGATGGCTACCAGCCTGAGTAAATATAGATCAAATACCATATTGCAATTGCATCGTGATATCCTCATGACTGCAGACACATTGCTGAACATGGTTAAGGCATTGAAATGCTTTATTCCAATTAAAATAATGTTAATTGTATTCCATGTTTATTAAATTGTCAAAACACACAGGAAACCTTTCTAGAAAGACTGATTTGTCAAAATGCTCATAGTGTTCAATGAAGCAAATGTTATTTCTGAACAGGCTTATTTGCATAACCTTAGCAATGCATAGGCCAATAATGTGATGACACAATATACTTTATGTTGAGTTTTCTTTTGAAATCAGTGGTACTTAAAGGGCAGTTGTCCTGAAACCTACTTTTATCATAGCACCACTGGGTTCCTAAGCAAAACCCTCAGCACCACAGAGACTGTCCCCTGTAGTTAGGGAATGGAAGTGTCTGCTAAATGCCGTAAATGTAGGTGTTGTAATAAAAAGGTTGGCTTGTGCATAAAAGGCTGAGGCTAAACTGCTGTCACAGGAGCTATATTTAAATGTGTTGTTTTTTTGACATCACAAAAACTATGATGTGTAAACCTGCTGTTATTGTAGCTTATTTTCCATGTGTAGTCTGTATGGATTGGTGGAGAAATCAATTTCATCAAATCAATGATATGGGCCCTTTAATAGCCTTCACAATTGCAATACATAGCAGTAAAATCACAGCCATATTGTGCAGCTCTACCTTTTAGATTGGGAGGTAATTGGGCAGGGCTAGGTTGTTTAGGGTTTAGAAGTAAACTGGATGGCGTATCGGTCAGAACAGAGGAGTGAAGGCAAGGATAAGGAGACTTAACACTTTTCTGAACTGCATTGTGCTCTAATAATTTAATACTTTAATAATCATCATTAATGTGGAATAACAGGTAATGTATGTATTGTGTGTGTGTGTGTGTGTGTGTTTTGAGCTTTTGATGAACATTTTAGTTTCAATAAATCATACTGGGTTTACTTTTCCCTTCTTCTAAATGGAAATATATTTAGTGAGGGGTTAACGTTAGTCTAATTTTGCATTTGCAAAGCCGCAGACTGGTTTCTTTGTTTACAACTGTTCCATTGCGGCATTGACATTTAAATGCTAGGATTTCCAGAGCTTGGTCTAGGTATTGGAATCAGCCCAAGAAAATGCCAAATGTTAAGATGAGATCTTTTTTTTTTTCTGTTCAAAAGTAACTTTTATATCCATGACCTTTTATTTTAGGTACTTTTGTGCCCTGCGATCGTTTTTTTTTCTTCTACTGATTGGAGATTAGAAGAAAGTATGGTGACGGGTGTCGGTGACGAGCGAAGGAAACAATAATAAAAACATATAAATAAAAAGTCTTGCCTGCCCAGAGGACATTGTCAAAACAGATCACCGTGGTTTAAACTGCTGCATGTTGTTTCATTTAATTATTTCGAATTCAACTGAATAAGTACGTTTGTGACTTTTGTACTCCAACAAATTATCTCTGTTTCAGAGAAGAGGCTAGTGACGTGAGTTATGATTTTATCAGCTGACCAGTCTTTACAAGAAAGAAAGGCAGCTTAGCAGCAAGATTACGAGCCTCATCCTCACCATGGTTATATGTTTTGGTGTGAATTTTGGAGTCTATACTAAAGTTGTGTAACTGGCCAGATATTACGGTTGGAGTTTTTTTGTTCTGGTGGTGGTTTTTGTTTTGTTTGGTTTTTTTTTTGCATTAATGATCTTTTAATAGATGTCTCCCGCCTACACAGTAGGGTGTGTTGCCTACATTACACTGAATCCTACAGGTAGTGGCTGTATTGTTTTTTTGGTTTTTTTAAAAACTGCAATTACAGGCTTTTCTGGCACAACAGCTGTTCAAAGCAAAGTTCAGTAATGTTTTTGAAAAAGCAGCAATCCACTCATGATGAGAACAAATGGCTGGTCGGGCTCGGGCAGTTTCTCATGGTAACATCAACAAAGACGGAGGGAGAGACGTGCAAAGACAGTGTTACAGTTGGATGAGTGACTTGAGACATTAAAAAGGGAAAAAAATATATCTAGCTAACCAGTACTGCACTGAATGGTCTCCATTAATATTAATGTGCTTTTATTTGTGTTGTTTGCATCCTGTTTTTAGAACCTGTCCGTGTCCAGAGTGTCGGGAAGCCAGCGTTCCGACCAGCTGTTGGACGTGTCTCGTCTGGCACGATACCGCTTCCAGCACCTCAACCCTGCAAGGACTAAACCCATCAGCAGCTCTTACCCTGTTTACTGATCATCTCACCCTCTGCTAGCCATGCGCATAGGATGCTCTAGGCCTGCTGGACATTGGAGAAGTGTATATAGCAGACACTTTCTGCTAGTGTTCAAGTGTGATTCTAATGTCATACAGTTTGATGTCTTTCCTTTTTGAAGCTTTGCAGATCATGAATCACTCACCAACATCAGTAAATGAATAATTTTGCTATGATTAATGTTTTACTTGAGAAATACGTAACACAACTGCTTATCTTTGGTTCAAATGGTGCTGTGGTTTTAAGAGATAACCGAGGGCTGTGAACAACTGAAGATCTGACCAGATGGTGGGAAGCGAAGCGTCCAATTAATGTGTTACAATGCTTAAACCTAGCTTATAAGTTTTTAATAGATGGTTTATCCTAATTGAAAATGCACATACACTTCATGCTTTTGAGTACATCGGTTTGCGTTTACATTTTTTTTTTTTTTCCAAAAAGGAACAAGCTGATAGAAACTGTGTTATAATTTATTCATATACATTTTTTGTTTCATTTTAAATGTTCATACATTTTTTTCTAATACTGAAAATGTTCATTATTTTAGAAAAATGGCAACAAAAAAAAAAGAAGCAGAGAACCTGGGAACCGAGAAGGTGGTTGTTTTTTTCCTGTGAAGTTTAGTTCATTCATAGCAACACTTTGATTAGAGGTTTGAGAAACGTAAGCGCACTAGTGATATCACAACTAGGTGAGTTTGATCAATGGACCTCCCTCATAAAAGAAGAGCCTTCCAAATCAGTGTAATTATCAATGTAATTAAGCCATTCACCAAGTGAAGCAGTGGGCAGCCAGGAACGCAGTGTCTAGGGAGCAGTGTGTGAGGACAGTACCTCACTCAAGCGCACCTCAGTGGTGCCTCTTACAATCCTGGGATTAGACCCCTTGGGCAACTCTCAACTACTGTGCAACCAGATGCCCCAGCAAAAGGTCCAACATGAGCTGTCCCTCTAATAAACTACTTTCTGATCCTGTCTATCCTCCTCACTCCCAGTGCAAATCTTAACATTTTCAACTTCAACTCCAGCTCTGATTCCTGTTTTTGCCTGAGTGCCACTCTCTCCAAACCAGAAACAGTCACTACAGTCTTCTGCACCTCCCCTTGCTCTTCTCCACCCATTCCACACTTCCTTGCCTCTTTCACACCTCCCGTTACTCTGTCCTGTTGCATTTGAACTCTACAACCATCAGCAGAGCTCTATTCGCCCTTGCCGCTCCCACTCGACACGTCATACTTTATAAAGCGGGAACTATGAACGATGCTGGTTTCAGTCAACCGGCTCTGTCGCTTCAGCGGACAGCGTTTGGCAAACGGGATAAATTAAAAACTTTTTATAAACGTCTCCGCATCATGACAGAAATAGCGTCTTCATCATGGCTTGCCCCTTTTGTTCTTTTTTGTCTGGTAAGAGGCACATTTTCTTTCTGTCTTTGCTGGTTGACCATTTAAAAAGTCTCTAATTTCTAACATGAGAAACGTGTTTGCGAATGCTGCTGCTTGAGCTGTCTTTAATTAATCTTTTAGGGAATGAAAGCGAACCTTTTGCTCCTAACCACGAGGTTTTTAAACCTCTTTTGCGGATGTGGGGTTTTAGTTTTGCTGAATGAAGCATACAAGGTGCTGAATGAGGCTATCGGGTTTGTATCTTGGTGCAGATATCCGGACTAGGGTACTGAATCAAAAGGGGAATTCCACCTCTTTTTTTTCCAAAAATCTTTGCACTGTTAAATCATTATAATGAGAAGAAAGTCAATCACAGCAGTTTGGTGTCAAATGCCATGTATTAGACAAACATACTGGCTTAGAATTTGTTCACAGTGGTAGTGATGGTATCCAGACCTTTAAAAGTTGCCTATTTTTTGCGTGGGTTCATTGTTTCATGCCTAGGAAGTTTGCTTGAGATCATTTTGATAGAAAGGTTTTAGCCAAAAAACTATTGTAAAAAAATCCACTTGTGGTTAAGAGGCACGTGCAGGGTGCTGGACGGGAAAATAAGAGCTAAAATAACCAAACATTTCACACCAACAGCTATTACATTACTATTATAAGCATCAAAACTGTCGGGTTTCCTTCAATGCATAATGCCTTTCACATCATTTGTTAGTTAAATGTTGCAGAATTTTGTTGGTGGAATTTCCTTTCATACATATATTTCTTATTTGAAGCAGAAAGTTTTTAAAAAGGAAAGGGGAAAAAACCCTTTAACTTAATCTGGTTCAGCATTGTGTCCGTTTCTGCTCTGATCCTGTAGTTTTTATGAGTGGTCTTTTAAGTCATCAGCAAATTTCCAGGCATTTCAGCATAATCACGGGTGACTGCAGGGCAAGCTTACGGTTAGGTCTCGCACTCATTTCTAGCATCCAGCAGCTTGATCTCAACCACAAGTAACATGGCTTGCTCCTGTGATCTTCCGCCAGCACTATCACACACTCCACAAAACAGATCAATAATGGGGTCATGCGTGTTTTTATTTTCTAATGAATGTATGGAGAGACACACGTTATCTGGATCTGGAGGTTTGTGGTGGCCATGAACTTTCACTCCTTGGGTGTTCTTATCTGCTCTGCTTTTGCGTTTGGGGCATCCACGCTGTTCTTTTGGTGGCCTTGTTTCCCGGTCATCCTCTCATAAACATGAGTTTTGCAATCCATGCCTACAACGTGTCCACAAAACAAGGAATTCGGTTTATTTGCTTTGTCACCTGATACTGATGCCTGTTGCGCCACAGCAGTTTGGAAAAACAGCCACAAATGTTGGGTTCTTAGGGTCTAAGGGGGCTGAAACAGGTCTATGACGGTGCAGAAATTGGTTAACTGATCATGACCTGTGTCTGGAAGAACCCAGTAAAAGGGCTGACCTTCACGGTTTATGGCAGGACCAGGTCAGTGCTTTGCCAGTTGTAATAAAGGTGTTTTGCAGGCTTGGCCCACAGCCAGCTTCACATTTAGTGCAGATTCCCAGAACTCACTGAAGAGGCCTAGTGGGTCTTACAGGCATCGAAACCTGTTGCTACTATGCATGCATCGCGTCATTCTGACCGTGAGTAAACACATCTAAGGATTAAGAATTGACTTTCTGTTTTTTCCCTTCTTTTCCAGTTGCCTCCTGCCTGTCTAGGTGAACAGGTGTGTAAAGATGGTAAGTCTAGACTTGCTAGTTTCGCAGCAGAACCAATAATACATCAGTGTTGTAATCCTATCAACAATCAGATCATTTTACTCATTACGCTCGTTCATCAGACCGTTCTCGTTGGTGAGAGGTGGGGATTTTCCCGTTTTATACATTTACAGATAACATGGTCATCATGAAATGAAGCCTCGCAAACAAGTTTTTTAGTCAGTCGCCATGCTAGTACAATCACATACTTACTGGTGTAGTAATCACTCGCATCCATTATCATGAGATTTTAGGGGAAAAAAATTCTCCCCGAGGCAACACATGCAAATTCCCTCCTTTTCCATATTACGACATTAGTGGATGGAAAACCCAGTGAGGTAACTTCTGCGTATCTTTCCCTATTAAATATGGAGGAAATATCAGCTTGCATATATCAGCACGTGAATTTGGGCTGTGACCTTCAATAAGGAGGAAGCTCCTGGCAATATTCGACTTTTCCTCTGCGCTCTGCTGATCTTAAACAAGGTGCACGTCATATCTGTCCTTCTAGAGATACTGTTTTTTTTGTTGTTATTTATTTTCCACCAACTGGTCCATACCACCCATGACACCATCTCTGTAAGTATTAATATCAGTCCTCCTCTGGCAGGAAGAAGGACAGGGCTTAAGGTAACCACTAATGTGCAGCAATTACTCAGTTTTCTCCTGTTGACCCATTCCCCAACACAAAGTGGAAAACAAAATGTTTCTTTATGACAGACCAGCAGCACATGTGCCATAGAATAGAATGTGGCTTTTTGAGTCAGGAGCCTTTCTTACCCCTTCACTCAATCCGCCACCTGTTACTGCTCATTCAGCTGCCTGCTTGTTTGTACAGCAGCCCCCTTTGGTTGTAAACAATGCTTGATTTTACTGTGAACTTTCAAACAGCCTCAGCCCAAGAGCTGGCCATTTTCACTATGCTTGAAAACGATAGTCAGCAAGTCATTTCGTGACTTACTCACAGGCACACAGGTGGCGATGTCATGGTGAGTTATGTTATGACTTCCCATGGTTGTGAAAACAGAAACTCCTGGAATGATTCTAATAACACTTGTAACACTCTGGCTCTGCGTGCAGGCTTTGGCTTCACGAATGGCAAGTGTGAGGCATGTGGCCCTGACCAGTACTCGTATGAAAGAAGCGGACTGTCCAAATGTGAAAGTTGCATCCCCAGCTGCTCAGGTGAGATGATCATTACACAAAGCATGCAGTTCTGGATCATACCTGTCCTGCAGATTGGCAACACATGCACCTGAAAGCTGCATCAGTTTAGGAACTGTAGCCACTTTGAAAAAAAACATCCTTAATGTATATAACCTTTTAAAAATTGCTGTCAAGTCTGAAATGTACCACCCTAATTAGAAATCAAGCTGTGTAAAGCGAGCCAGTTGTGAGTGTCTGTGTGTCTTTGTGCAGCGGAGGAGAACAAGGTGGAGGGATCGGCCTGCACCAAGACCAGCGCGCGCAAGTGCAACTGCATGCCAGGCTTTTATTGTCCAAGTCCAACCATGATTACGTGCAGAAAATCGTGCAAGCCTTGCAAAGCTGGCTCCTTCTCCAGCACAAAATCCCTCGACAAACAATGCCAGATTTTCACTGAGTAAGTATGAGACTCAATACACTCCATTCACAAAATCCTGAACAAGTCAAAGCCAGCAGAGTGTGTCATGTGACCTTTCACACAAAACACTTAAAGCGCTTCCCATCTTTCGTTTTCTTGGGAAAGGTTACTGTATTGTCTGTTAGGAATCATGCATGATGATTCACTAAACAGGGGCTTTTAGCACAATGCCTTTGGTTTCTGTCTTGTTCATTTCTGTATGTTGATTCTCGCGCCCAAATGTAAAGGGCCCTTGGTTATGAGAAGGCACTGAGCATCAGTATTACAATTATTATTATTATTATTATAAAATCAGCTAGCAACACACCATTCCACACTCAAACCCAGAATTAATTCTGTAATACTGTTATGTAATGTGGGCCTGCTTGTCTGTATGTTCACTTTCTGCGCTACTAGGGAGTATGCATCGCTTTTACCCTTTAACAATAGAAATAAAATCACCAGTGCTGGACGCAGATGAATTGAAATCTAGCTCTGACCTCATTCACCATGATTGATTTCACAGTGCACTGACAAATAACAAGTCATGGAAAGTAATGCAATAATCTTCAATACATAAGGCTCAATTTTCCTTTTTTGTTATATAATGAGACATGAAAGTTAATAAAAAATATGAGACATGCTAAAACATTTTAAAGACTGAAAAACCATACACAGGGTAAAGGTTTTTAAATATCATTTACAAAAACAATTCCAGACTCACACAGTGGTTAATGATGTTGCCTCACAGTGAGAAGGTTCTGGGTGATTCCCAGGTCCTCTCTGTGCGGATTTGTCCACTAGGAGCCCTAGTTTCCTCCCACTGTTCAAATCTGTGTGTGCTACTGTGTCTGAGTGTATTCTGGTGACCCGTCCAGGTGCTTATAGGGTGACCGGTTTCTCCACCAACAGGTGGCTCCAGCAACCCTCATAACAAAGTGATTTTTCTATGGCATCTCTACATAGAGCACTTTTGGTACCTTTATATATCATTACTGCATTTTTATGACTTTTTCTTGTATTTCTTTTTACAATAAAGTGTTACTTTTACTATTAGCGAGGTTCCACTACTTTTCACATAGATGGTGAAACCTTGAGTGTTGGATCTGCTTTCTGAAAGGCGAAAGTTAACTCAAAGTAATAACTCAAAGTGTAGGGGGATATTTTCAAACTTTTTTAACTTATTTTACTTTTTATCACTCCAGTAGCAGTAATCTTAGTCAAAATGGGATTCTCGCTTTTCCCGACAATGCAAGGTTTTTTTTGAAAGAGTTTGATTTGAACAGTTCAAATGATGCTGAATTGAACTCATCTGTCTGTGAAGCATAGAGCTGTACAAGTCAGCTCCACAGCTGTTTATCAGTCAGACCAGATGCAGACACATCACTGGATGCTGATAGGCCTTGTTTTGCAGAACAGACTCTTCTATAATAAACCAGCAGGTTTTGAGGCCTCTCTGTGATCTTTGGGGCAGCAGGTGGTCTGGTGGTTAGGGAGTTGCCCCTCTGATTGAGTAAGATACTGTTCCTCAGGTGCTGCATTGCTGCTTGCCCACTGCTTTACTTGGGTGAACGGGTTAAGAGCAGAGAACAACTTCGTACTGTTCACACTGTGTGGTGTGCTGTGCTGTGTTCAGGCGTGACAAAAATAGCCACTTCGCACTTTATCTTTCACCTTTTGGGTGAAAGCGTTTTTGCATGTCTTATAAAGGCCCGTCGCTATTGATTATATTAGAAATAGCCAAGCAGTCTGCCAATTATTTTTCTTTGGAATAACACATTTATAAGCAGTAAAAACGGAGCAAGACTAAGCTTTTCATTTACAATAAAAGCGGAGCAAGACTAAGCTATACCTCCTCTTTTAAAGGTTCCAAAACAGTACACTTGAAATCCTTTAGAAAGACAGCAAGCCAAAAAGTAAATCCACCGAAGTGAAAAAGTGTATATAAATGTGTTTCTTGCTGTAAAATAGAGCCACTGGAAACTTAAACATATGCACTGTTATCATACAAATTGCCAAAATAAAATTAATGATAGAAGGTAAATAGAAGGTAAATTTTAATCAACAAAATTTGAATATTTGTATTTGTTCCTTATGTTGGTATTCCTCTCTATTTAAACCCCTCAGGCCCGAAAGAATTTCTGCAGCACATTTTTCAGGCACGATTATCATTGTTTTAAATAAAACCAGAAAAGTAACAGAGCCGAACTCCCTCTGTGTTTCCCATCACAGCCCCTTACTCTAAAAGACTGAACCAAAATAAGTGAAAGATGTTAAACTGACAAACAGTGTTAAAATGAAGAAAGGGCAAAGTAGGTTATTGTTTTAACACTAACTATAACTGTTGAACCGTCTTATATAGACGTAGCAGCTTCAAGAGTAAACAGAAATAGCAGCAGAGCTAATCGCTAAATCTAAATTTGTTTGCAATTTACATCTTCTGTTTATATCTGTATCCTCATGTAGGTAGTCAAAAATCTAGTCAGACTCCCTAACTCAGCTTAGTGCAAAATATAATATTTCAGCATCCTTGTGAAAAGGGGGTTTTAAAACAGCTATTTTGATGAAAATAAGGAACATAGGAACATGCAAAAACGGGTCTAATATGTATTATTCAGGTTGGAAATGTTTAAATAGTGTAATTGACTTGTAATCTGTGACATAACTAATCTAATTCTCTGTTTTATGTCCCCTTCAGCTGTGCCAGTAAAGGGATGGTAGTAATTAAAGAAGGCTCATCCACTCAGGATTGTGAATGTGGCTACCCAACAACTACCTTATACAGAATTACCCGCTCTATAGCGATGATCCCTCCGGCCACTTCTACACCTACAACCTCTTCCATCCCCACTACCACCTCTATACAAACCACCACCGCTCCTATACAAACCACCACCTCTATACAAACCACCACCCCTCCTATACAAATCACCACCTCTATACAAACCACCACCTCTGTACCCACCACCACTTCTGTACCCACCACCACCCCTATACCCACCTCTTTTATACTCATGTCTGTCCCCTCTACTACCATCCATTCAGCTTCGGGTACAGCACAATCCAAAGGTATGGTGTCATAATGAGTTCCAGGCTATTTAGTGCTGGTGTTAATTTTCCACTAGTTTGTTTACCTCACAGTTATCTTGAATATTAAAGAATTGTGTTTCCTGGAATATTATGGTTAGTCACTGACTAGCTGGCCTTTACGTTTCACAGGCGGCTAAATGTGTATATTGTGTCTCTCCATTAGATGGCCCTATTCATTCATCAATCTATTGGACGCTTGTGCCTTGGCTGATTGTGTTCGTCTTGGTAGTGGCATGTCTCTGCATGAGGCGCAAGCTCAAAACCCTGATAAATAAACTGTGTTGGCCAGGTATGTTTCAATATTACACAGAACTGTCCTTCTGTGACCCACACCACACCCTTGTGCTTAAATAAACTTGCCTGCATGTCTAACACTGTATACTGGAATCCACCCCAGTGTGCCACTTACTGTAAACCACACTGCATCTGATCTCACATGTTCTCATTCCCATAATCTCACACCTAAAGCAAATATTCATGCAGTTTCAGAATTACAGCCTAATGTATAGCTGAGAGAGAACCTGAGAAACCACAGGAGCGTTTATAATACTGCAGTCAAAAGTGAAGCACGCTTCTTTAATGAACTCTCACTTTATGACAATGCAATATTTAAATCAATCATCATTTAGAAGAAAAGGATATGATGGGAAGGATCTCATTGTTCTCTTTTGTCTCTCTAGGTCTCATGTTCGGGAAAAATGTGAGTAGTTTGTGTAGTTAGCATTGCTGGTCAATACACAAAATGAAAGAGGCACACATTTACAACACACTTGTCTAATTCATTGTAATGGATTGCATTGATTCTGTATTGCATATTTGCTGATTTCATTTTCAAATTCCAAACTCTCTTATTTTAATATTCAGAATTGCACAGTACGTTCCTATGAACCTTTATGTATTCTCTGTATTTTAATAGAGAATTTTGAATAGCATAAACAACCCAACATCATCTTCAGACATTAACTCAGAACCTTATTTGTTTGCCTTCTTTTACTTCAGCAGTTGCAGCATTTGCAGAAACCTCAGACTTCGCTGTATTCTTCAGGCAGTGACTGCCATAACATGGAGAGCGGGGATGGAGTCAGTGGCCAGAGGTTGTGCCCGGCAGGCAATCAGCAGGTCACCATGGAGAACAATGGCAAGGGGGAGAGCATCAGCAATACAGTGGGTGAGGGGAAACTTATGAGTTATGCTCGGGCTGTCCCTATGATCTTTTTCAGTCTGCTAAAGGTTAGGTTTCACCCCTCTTAACCCTCCTAGAAAAATAAAAAGGAGGCTGTAGCTTAAATTGTCCCCTAAATCTTTTATTTTTCTATCCATGTGTCATTGAGTTCTTTAAGTTGTACAATATCCTCTTTGGAGAACAAGGTTTTAAAACAGATGCCATTGTATGTACTGTGCGATATATTTACTCACATTTTATTCTGTTGAAGATTTGATACTGCTTCCTTAGTATTTCGTTGATGTTGAGTGTGTGTGTGTGTGTGTGTACAACTATACAGTAACCCTCTAACATTCTCGGGGGTTACATTCCAAGAGCACCCGGAGCGGTGAAAAAAATGCACATTTGTGATGTGGTTTAAAAAAAAAAGCCTATGTTATAGTGTAAACGCCAAATATGGTCCCAAAACACTTTAATTTCATTTAAAACTCAGCTTAATACATTACCCTTAAAGAAAACGTAAAGGTAAACCCATAATCGTACTGTACAGTTTACACTGAACTGCCATCTTCTGCAGTGCTGGAATGTAAAGTACCCCTGTATAGACTGTACTGAAATTCATGCCCGAACGTTTTCTTTGGTATGTGTTGTTGATTTCTTTGGTATAAACAGGGTAAATACAGTGATACATTTATTTAATTTACAGTAATAAAAACACAGGGCTTTAAGAAGAACAAAATGAAAAAACATGAGAACACTCAGGGAAAGACTCCAAAAAGCTCCACACGGGAAACTGTTCTGGGAATTCTGGACTTCAGCCACCAGAGTTGTGTCACAGGGCAGCAGCCAATCAGCAGCAAGTTGAAATGAATAACATTCTCAGATGGGCTACTTTCAAAAATCCCACCTCTGAGTACAAGATCTCAAGACGCGCTTGCTTTGTGTTCCCTTGTGTTCCCTCAAGACACGCTTGCTTTGTGTTCCCTACAGTTGGAAATGTAGCTGAATTTATGCTAATATTGATGTTACAAAATTAGTAGATGATATTTTTCTTAATAATTTAGCTCTAAAATGCATGAAAAATCATATATTGCCACGAAAAAAAGCAGGAGATTCTGCAATGCTGAACCACAATTGAGCAGGGGTGTCACGGTTCGGTCAGTGGCCATTAGGGCCACTGCTTTTCTGTTCATGTTTTGGGACTTTTATTTTGGATTCATGTTTATGTTTGTGTCACGTGTCCTTTGTTTTCACCTGCCTTGTGTTTTGTCTCGTGATTGGGTCTGTATATAAGTCTGTGTCTGTTAGTCAATCCTCATGTGTCCATCGCCTCATTTACCCTGCCTGTTTTCTGGTTCTTGTTCCTGGTGGGCCTCGTGCCCTTTTCTGTTGTTCCTTTTGTTTAATAAAGTTATCACAGCATGGATGTCTGCCTGCCGGCCTGTTTCATGCCCCGAGGTAGCTCTGGGTCTGGGCTTCGCGGCCCGACCGGTGACTGATGGACACATCTCTACAAAGAAGCCGTCTACATGGAGGAAGAGGGTGAGTCGGAGGAAGAGTGGGAGTCCTTCGACCTCGTGGGCTTCCTGCTCAGCCTCCCGGTCGAGGACTCCCTGGAGGAGGACCTCCCGAAGGCCACCTCCCTTTCTCCAGCGGCGGAGGAGGAGGAAACGCGGAGCTTCCGCGGCTTCCCCAACGCCACCCACAAAAGCGGCTGCTGAGCCGCGCACGCACATGCCGACCAAGGGTCCACCGGAGCTGATCCCGTTCCTGGACGACGCGGAGCTGCCGTTGCAGTACGAGGCCGGCGCAGGGCGACACGGAGACGCCTGGGGGGAGAAGGGCCAGGCGCTCCCTCTCCACCAACAGCTCCAGGCACATCAACAACAGCTTGAGCGGCTCGTGAACACCATCCGTGAGCTTCAAGAACATCTCCAGGGCCCGACCGCTCCAGCTGGCCACCCTCCCACACCAGACCCAAACATTAAGGGCCCACTAAATAGCTTAGCTCCTGTGAGCTTAGGCCCTGTAGCGTGTCCAGGCCCGGTTAGCGGGCTTGCTAGCGTAGCTCCAGCAGGCTCAGCTTCTGTTCTCCCCAGCCCTATAGTGTGTCCAGCTCAGCCTCTGTTTTCCCCGGCTCTGTAGCATGTAGCGGCCCTGTTAGCAGACCTGTTAGTGAGGCTACAGTTAGCTGCCCTGTTAGCGGGCCTGATTGCGAGGCTACGGTTAGCGGCCTTGTTATCGAGGCTTCTGGTAGGGAGGCCACGGTTACTGGGTCTGTTAGCGAGGCTACTGTCAGCAGGCCTGTTAGCAAGGCTGCTGTTTGCGAGGCTGCAGTTATAGAAGCTACGGTTAGCAAGCTTGTTAGCGGGCCTGTTAGTGAGGTTGCTGTTTGGGAGGCTAGTATCAGCGCTACTGTAGGTGAGGCTGCTCTAGGTGAGGCTGCTCTAGGTGAGGCTACACTAGGTGAGGCCACCCTTGGTGAGGCTACCCTTGGTGAGGCTACTCATTGTGAGGCTACTCATTGTGAGGCTATTTTTCGTGAGGCTACTGTTTGTGAGGCTACTGTTTGTGAGGCTACTGTGGTTGTAGCTCCAGGGTGTGTAGCTCCAGAGTGTGTAGCTCCCACTCCTGTAGGCCCCGCTCCTTATAGCCCTATTGGCCCCACGCCTGTAGGCCCCGCTCCTTATAGCCCTATTGGCCCTGTAGGCACCGCTCCAGTTGTCCCTGGCCCCGCGAGCCTAGAAGCCCCTGTCTGTCCCCTGTCCCCTGGTTTGGCAGCCATTTTCCAACAGGCAGAGCAGCTAGAGAGGCAGACACAGACCGAAAAAATACCCATGTATTTTTTGGGGGGGCGTAGTAGCCTAGTGGCGGGTGGGTGGGGGCTGGAGGGGGTTAGTTTAGTGCTGAAGCCTGCCTGCCAGCGAGGAGCCCGAGGAGGGGCCCGACCAGCCTCCCGTAGGGGACTGCCTGCCTGCCAACACGAGGCCCGAGGAGGGGCCCGACCGGCCTCCCGGAGGGTGCTGCCTGCCTGCCTGCCAGCACGAGGCCCGATGAGGGGCCCGACCAGCCTCCCGGTGGGGGCTGCCTGTCTGCCAGCACGGGGCCCGAGGAGGGGCCTGTCCAGCCTCCCGGAGAGGGCTGGCTGTCTGCCAGGGTGGGGTGTTCAGTAAGGCTCCAGTTGCGGAGCCTGGACTCAGGGACAGAGAATGCCCTGCCCGCCGAAGGCTTGCCAGGTGGTGGAGAGGGTTCCTCATAGAGGGACTCGGACCGTGGGACACCTGCGTTGCCCAGGCTGAGAGGAAGCCAGCCCGGTCACATGGACAGTGGGGGAAAGACGCAGAGGAGAAAGGGGGCGTTGTCCTTGCCCCCGCCGTCCCCCGCCCGCCCTTTTGTGACTCTTTTTGTTCTTGTGTTGCTCGTTTTTTGGGCCTGGCCGCCCCGGAGTTGCGGTTTTGAGGGGGGTCGGGGTACTGTCACGGTTCGGTCAGTGGCCATTAGGGCCACTGCTTTTCTGTTCATGTTTTGGGACTTTCATTTTGGATTCATGTTTATGTTTGTGTCACGTGTCCTTTGTTTTCACCTGCCTTGTGTTTTGTCTCGTGATTGGGTC
>JBBPDC010177779.1:0-16257 GCA_037974485.1 Hemigrammopetersius urotaenia | reverse complement strand
CACACACACACACACACACACACACACACACACACACACACACACACACACACACACACACACACACACACCTCCATGATCAGAACACTTTCAGTCCAGGCATGTGATTGCACTCACATGCATACTTTCAAGGCCAAAAGGTTTTTATTCGGCTTTAATCGGACCTGAAATATTTGTCTGAAGCCAAATACAGCCCAAGGACTTTCTGTCCCTACCTGACCTGAACCACATCACCAAATACAACAAGATCCTAAATAAAATCTAAATATTATATCATCAAATGATATGATCATATACTTTAGTGTTCTCTCTGAATGGGCTCGTCAGTGTAGTGCAGTGTAGTGGGGAGTATGAGTGGGGAACTGTGCAGAGTCTCTTGCCTGTAAGCCTGTAAATGGTATTGGCCAGAGTTAAATAAAAACATAAATGCATTAAAAATTGCAAAATTAAGATTTAAATTCTGCTTCAGTTAGTTTTTTAAGAAGCACTACTTTTCCTTTTTGGCTGCACTAAATAGTCCTCTCTTATATCCATTTTATTTTCCATTCATCCAGTTTCACACACAGCCATGGACCTCATGGACCTCTGATAAATTCTGCCAAAAGGAGATTGCAACTTTGGCATACCCAGTTTCCAAAAAAGTTGGGATACTTTCCAAAAATGCGGTAAAAACTAAAATCTGTAATTTGGTATTTCACTTGAACCTTCATTTAACAGCTAATAGGACAAAATTTCAGTGTATAATGCTGTCTAATTTCTGTTTGGTAAACATAAACAAATTTAGAATTTGAGGCAAACACCCCAAAAAACCTTCCCAGTGTTGTTGGTTGCGTGTGATTGGAGAATTATTTGCTAGTGAGTGGAGACGCAAATAAATGGGGGAGAATCCATCGCAGGTATGACATGAACAGTGGGGTTCCACTGGATTCGGACAAATATTTCAACCTTCAACACCGACATATAATCCCACACATTCACCAAACAGTGAGATGACTGAACATACATGCATTCCAACAGTGGGGTTACACAACCTTGAAAATCCAGGCGGATGGTGGTGTTCATCGCACTGTAACATTTACAAATAAACTGAAAATAGTGCTGTATGATACTGAAAATGTTGCCAAGGATCATAAAGTCCACTGTTATTGTGTAAGTCATTGCCTTGTGGTGTGTAGATGGTGGTGTTGATGAATATTGTTTACCAGAGGCGTGCAGTACATAGCTGAAGTCATGGGTTAGCGTGCAAAGTTTTACACCAGTTTTGTCTTGTCCTGTGGATTCACACATTTTGGGTCAGATCTCAGGGCACAAAAAATGAAACCGCTGCATTAGCTGACTTGTGACTCCAACTTGTAGTGTATGCTCTTTTTTTATTTACTAAAACCTCATGTAAACGAAAACCTGTTCTACTGTATCTAACCACAGCATACCCCAGTAGATTTACCACTACTGACTATTAGTAGTTAGTAGTTACTGGTACAATAATTAGAGTTGTACCAATAATATTAATAATAATAGTTGCTGTTGTTCATCTAATGCCTTTTAACCAAATGATTACCTCTTTAATTTAAGCTGTTCTTAGTTTTGATGGATGGATAAAAGTAGACTCTCTTATGGTCAAGCTTGAGGTTCAGGATTCACACATTTGTTTTTGCATGTAATTGAAACAAAAATGTTATTGTATTGATTGCCATCTATTTATTTAACTTGCCTGTCAAAAGTTTTGGAACACCTAATTTTGCAAAATGTTTTGAATTGATTGAGCATAATTCCTTTAGAGACTTCCGGCTTCCGGTCTGACCACAGATTTACAGAATGCTTTCCGGACATATTGTGCATTTTTATTGCCTTTTTAATTGTTAATTGCTCATAAATAAGATTATTACAATAAAACAACTGTGTAATTGCAAAAGGTACAAAGTAATGTGAGCAACAAATACCAAGGTATGAAAGATCTGATGTAGAGAGACAAATCTGTATTTTTCTCAAATGTTTCCATAAAAGCACCTAGTGTCAACAGCTTGCCAGTTTAAAGATGAGAAGCCATTTTAAAACCCCTCTGTATCTCAGAATGTAATGACAATTAGAAATTCCGCACGCTATCAGTTGGCACAATGACATTTTCAGAAAACTTTAAGAAAATCTGAGCTGGTCAGTCAGGAAGCTTTTTTGTAAAATTCAGTCCAAATTGAAAGCTGTTTAATTTTTCTTTGCAAAAGCTGTTCAACTGACTGGACAATTAGAATAATGACAGGAATCTCGCAAAATATATCAAATTAATTGAAAAATGAGTGAAAATCAGTCATTCTAAATTACACATTAGCCCCAAAACCTTTGACAGTGTGTTTGTTCATAAACAAGTCACTTTGATCCATCATTGATTTTTTTTGCTAACCTCTCAATCAGTCAAATGCAGATGGACTAATACTCACACATGAATCATTTTTTTTTCTTCCCTTACATTCTTTATCCTACTACTCTGTTCATTGCACTCCTCCTCTCCTCTCCTCCTTTCCTCCCTTCCTTTTAGATGCGTTCTGGCCAGATCACAAGGAAACTTTGGGGCTCCAGTAAACGCCTGACCCAAATCTCGTCTGGAGAGACGGAGTATCCCACACAAGAGCACCTTTGACCTTGTTACCCCTACTTAGCACTACTCTTACTGTCCAATCATCACAGTCTCCCAGTCAGGGGTGTGTGATTGGATGATGGCGGTCCTCTACCTGCTGTCCCAGAAAGGACACTGGGGTTTTTTGGAGTTAAAGGAGTATTTCCCCAAATAGAGTTGACCAGTCATCGCTTTAAGTGATTAAGAGATGTGTGTGTGTGTGCGTGTGTGCCTGTGTGTGAGAGAAAGAGACATGTAAAATCTTAGTTGACCTTTAGTTGGACCAGTGCGGGCGCTGTAGTCCAGCTATATGTGTCAGATTATTCTATACCCTTATGGTCGATCCCCTGCTCTCAGACATTGACCCTCTCTCTCCCTTCTCCTCCTCTCAGCCCCTCATCACACAGATGCATCATTAAAGTGATAGTATGGCAGAAAATATAATATACACAGTTGCCTGGTGGTGTTTGACGTTTGCCTCTGTAGTTTTGTACAGGAGCAACAGGGAAATGCCTCTGACACATAGCTTTTATCCCACCTCACATAGGTCCATTTTTGTACGTTTTTATGAATGAGCGTCGTACAGCGTCAGAAACCTTATACGCAAGTCTGTTAGAGATTACTTTAAGGAGAATGATTGTTTAGGTATGTGGGTTACGTGATGCTAACTGGTGGCTTGTAAGCTTCCACTTTCTGCATTTGCTACATACCTCCAGTTCAAAGAGAAGCCAAAATCCCTGAAGGACTACATGTGGAGGAAAGGGGAAGCTGTGTAAATATATTTCCTCGCCAGACTGTCATTTTAGCGCCACTGTCTCTACAGGAGAGACAGTGTTTGTTTTAAATTGCCCGGTTTTTTTTTCCTTTGTTATTTGTATCTTTCAGTTCTACACACATGCATGTACACACAGGATTTGAATGCAGTTTTGTAGGACTTGCACACAGAGAGAGAATGAAATGTATTAATATTGACCAAGGCAGTGAGAAACACGCACACACTCTGGTGCGTACATAAACTATACTAAGGCTTAACATAGCGTTTGTGTGTGTGTGTGTGTGTGTGTTTGTGTGTGTGTGTGTGTGTGTGTACGCGCATACACATTTTTATTTTGTGCTTTTGTTATTTTTTTAACTAACTGTTGAATGTGTTTTTTGATTACTTGAATTCTAGATTATTTATTTAAATGAAGATTAATCAATGATTTTTTTAATTGCTGATACTATTGCAGTCACAGTACTATGTGTAGTTCTCTTCTGTTTGTAAAGCTTTGGGAAAACACTACAGCTGATATCAGAGGGGGGTGGTTTTGAAGGGCTTCATTAGTGCTAACTGTAAGCAATATAATCCCCCCCCCCCCCTGCTAGCCACAGATGCTAATGGTACATTCCACTTTTTAATGCAGTGACTGACCAGAGCCCTCCAGTCTTCCTGTGTTTTTGAATAGGGATCACACTACAGGGATGGGAACTCTGCTCTAATGCAGAAAAAACTATAATGGCTGCCACATTCATACTCTGCCTGGAAAACATTTGTAGATATCTAGCTTAACTTTAACAATGCAGTGCGATAAATAACGCCTTTACATAAGAATGCCAGTATTGGTGTCGCCCAGCAATACTAAATGAGCATTTACCTGCGTGGCGACAGTTCTTCTTTCATATAGTGCTTTACCTGAAGCCACAGCAGTAGAAATATGTAAGACTGGCTTTGAGAAAGTATTATAAGAATGTCTAAGACAATACAGGGCAGACGAACCAGATGTCAGATAAATGTGATGTAGGAAAAAGCTCATCATATTAATGCTTATGCAGTTTCATTTCATTAAAATGAATTAAATTAAATATAATAGCATCAGTTAGAACATAAGTGCATTAGCGTACTGTATAGTTATTATATGCAACTATCAGCTTGTCTTAAAAATATACACACTTTAACTCTATTGCTATAAACTACCTGCTCCTCGCCAAAGCAAACCATCACACTAGAAGATAAAGACAAAACTCTTCTTTTAAAGAAAGTTCTTCTTTTGTTGTTTGATGGAAGCAAACAATCTTCAACGATTAGTCTAAACGTTCTTGGTGATTTTTTAATGGTATATTTTGCTTGAAATGCCCTAGAACCAGTAATGAAAGTACGAACAAGCTACAAACTTTATCCTCTTGTTGTATCCTTCCAGGTGTTTAGACTGCTATTGGTGGTCATACCAATTTCACAGATGTACTTTTAACACTAATTTGAAGATGTCAAATCATTAAAATGGACTTCTTTTACCAATCTGATCAACATGAAGCTTGGTGTCGAACCTAAACCTACTTGAGAGTATTGTAGCTACTGCTAAAGGGTGAAGCTTTCAAGGACTCTGTTGTTTTTACTTGGAAAATGGCGTTTCTAACTTTAAGGCTCCTATAACTATTACAACTATATTGACTGTTTTTGGCTAATGCTGAAACATTGGTCTCGAGGGCAAAGTGTGTAAATAGATATTTTGTGCTAAAAACTCTGTTCAGACTGAAAAATAACACTGAGAACATTTGAACTTTTAAAGAGCGCTAGGTGTCCTCAAAGTTTTATCAGGCAGTGTGCATGATGTGAGCTGTTGTTGGTGCCTCCCTCCCCTTTTTTATAGTTTTAAGCCATTCGGTCGCCGTTTACTATGCAGGGAAACTCCTTGGGCCTTCTAGAAAACTCTGTTACTTATGGGAGTTTGAATTCTTGCTCTTCCATATGCAGTTGCTCTCGTGAAATTTGTTCGGAGGTGTTTGCGATTCATGAGATTATGAATGTCTGCTGAGCAGAAATGGTGTTTTTGTTTGGACCGCGTTTGATTCTTTGTTTTCATACTTTCTGAAGTCCATCTGAGTGAAGGCTTTTCTATCATCCGCTAAGGAAGTGAGCTTTATTGTTCTTAGCGGTGTTGGAGGCGTCACTGAAGTTTAAACCCTACTTATGCCAAATTCTTTTTCAGGACTGATGTGTGCTTCCTGTGCTGTAGGTTAATGTGGTGCTTTCTTTGGGTAAAAAAAATGAACGTCAGAGGTTAGGGTTGGGTATGCTGTGGATATGGTTTTCTTTGTTTCTCTGTTTTATCGACTGTGTTAAAGTGCTCGCTAGTCCTGATATCGGGATGACGTTGACACCGTATACTAAGAGACCAGTCTACTTTTTTATCAGCCCATTAGTTAGGATGCCTTTACGAATGTTTTATCCCTTCTGCTTGAGAACTTCCAAGTGTTTGTTTGTTTGTTTGTTTTTCCCAAAAAAACTTCTCTATGGAAAGAAAAGGAGTGCCTTTTTTATTCCCACTCTTCCAAGCATGACTCCTTTGTTCAGACTGTAGTATGTCCTGTAACCCTTCTCCTCTGGGCAGCAGCATTCCACAGAGCAAGACTACAGAGGAACCAAAAAGCAAGAAAACAAAAAAAAAAAAAACAACAAATCGAAATCATATCAGACCTGTGACTTAGCTGCTTTAACTTTGTCACCAATTGATGTGTGTGTGTGTGTGTGTATGTATATCTGTGCTTATTTATAAATACAGTATAAAATGTACAGCATGATTTTTATTTGTGTCTGAATTGTATTTTTTTGCACTTTCCAGGTACTACGAATTGTAAGAGATTGTTTTAAATGTCTTCTTGATCTGTACAGACAGACTGCTTTGTATACACACTTGGAAAAATGATCATTAAAGTTGTGTTGGAAATCAGTCATCTTTGTTTCTTAATTACTTAATAGGTAATAATTATGACACATTATTAAAATGTTTATGAAGTTTACATTTATATGTATAAAGTACAGTGTACAGAACACAATGAAATGCTTACTTGAAAACCCTCTTCGCAGACAACATCAAGACATAAGAGACATTGTTGCAGCTACAATAACTAATCACAGGCTAAAGTAAACAGTGTTTTAGCTGCAAGTTGCATAAATGTAAAGTGTCAGTGTAGTGTAAAGTGTTGTGTGCTGCAGTATTTCACATAGACCGAGGAACAGATTTATTGCACGGAGAGAGAAACACAGTTACTGTGTGTTTATAATATGATGGCACTGGGAAAAACACAGATTTCTAAATCATGCTGTGCTTGTGTGAATTGTCCTGAGTCTCAGTGCAGGGCGGCTGGGGTTCTTCATCATGTGCTTAGTTTTTCTGAGACAGCGCATTGTGTCAGTTATTGCTGAGTGCCCATGATCCACTGGGCTGTTTTCACCATCCTCTGCAGAGCCTTCATGTCCTGAGCAGTGCAGCTACCATACCAAGTAAGGTTGGACCCCACAGCACGCCTGTAGAAACTAGGGAGTGGACACCCCAGCCTTCTTTAGGTGTCTGATGACTGTTTTTTGGTGACCACTGCTGCGTGTTCTGAGGACTGAGGTTGGCACTGAAGCTGCTGACCCTCTGCAAAGCATCTCCTCCGATGTAGATGGGGAGATGAGCTGCAGCCTGCCTCCTAAAATCTAGTACCATCTCTTTAGGTTGAGAGAGAGATTGTTTTCTGGAGACCACTCTGCCAAGAGTCTCACCTCATCTCTGTAGGCCGTCTTGTCGTGGTTGCTGATCAGGCCCACAATGGTATCAAGCTTGATGATGGTGTTGGAGCTGTGTCTAAACACAGTCATGTGTAAACAAGGAGTATAGCATATAAGTACTATAATAACAAATATAATTATTGTTCAATAAAGCAGGTTTTTAGAATGAAATTAATAATAATTCATTACAGGAAACATAGCCATGTTTTCAGACAAGCCTCTCAGTCACATTAACTTTGAATACTTAATTGGAGTTGCTCTTCCCTTTGCAGCTATAACAGCTTCCACTCTTCTTGAAAGACTTTCCACAAGATGTTGGACTTTCTGTGGGGATTTTTGCCCATTCATTTTGTAGAGCAGTTCAGACACTGATGTTGGATGAGAAGGTCTGGCTCGCAATCTCTGTTCCAGTTCATCCCAGAGGTGCTGGATGGGGTTGAGGTCAGGGCTCTGTGTGGGCCAGTCAAGTTCTTCCACACTGAATTCATCCAGCCATGTCTTTTTGATTCTTCTCTCTCTCTCTCTCTCTCTCTCTCTCTCTCTCTCTCTCTCTCTCTCTCTCTCACAAACACACACACACATTCACACAAATTTTTAATTCTCCATCTTTTTTCTCTTTCTGTCTCACTCTCATTTTTTCATGTCTTTCACACGCGTTCTCTCTTTCTCGCTCGCTCTCTCTCTCTCTCTCACACACACACACGCACGCACACACTTTTTTATTCTTCTCTCTCGCCATTTCTCACACAAACTTTATCTCTCTCTCTCTCTCTCTCTCTCTCTCTCCCTCTCTCCCTATTTCTCTCACACTTTTTCATTGTCCTCCAACTCTCTCTCTCACACACACAATTTTTTTAAATTCTCCATCTCTATCTCACACATTTTTTCATTTCTCACTCTTTCTCGCGATAAGCTCCCTCCTTTTCTCGCGTGGTCTTGCTGTGGGAGTAAACAGTCGCCATTTGTTGAGAGAGAGTGAGAGCAGACAGTGCAGGAGGGAGAACTGAAAAATACACATATCTAATCTGTGTAGGAGCAGTGTTGTGATTTGTTGGTGGAGGGTCTGAGTGAGAGCTGGCCTGCAGTTTGCCCTCCTGTGGCTGAATGTTTTGGAGTTTTTAGAGATAGCAGCACAGTGGGGCCTGGCCTGGAGCTCACCCACACTTCCATACACTCACACACTCACCCCTTCACACACTCTCTGTTCCTCCTAAAATGATAATTGAAAACCTTGATGCCTTGAAGACGTGGCTTTCCAAGACCCTTGAACCCATGTAAGTTTCTGTTTACCTACATGCTCAGTTAGCTTAGCAGCGTTAGCCTTAGCTTTTAGCTCCAGCAACGCATGAGGTCGAAACTTCAATGCCTCTGTGTTTATTCTGCTGTCTGTTCAATCTCTTCATGCTACTGAATCCATAAACCTTCTTCGAGGCAAGTAGAGTGTGGGGTGAGGTGTATAAGCCAGAATCAAGCTGTAAATAACTTTATATCTCTGACGAGAGACGAGTTTTTTTCACCACCCTTTACCCCCTTCACTTCAGTCCATTTAGTGCCTTAATCTTAAACCCTCTTGCTGTGGATGCTGTATGCAAAAAGAGACAGCCATCTTTCATTAAACATGATTAATGTATTAACCTGTAAATCCATTTGTTCATTAAAAAAAAACACAATGGAGGTGGGTGTTAAACTAGTAGGGTTGGCCAAGATGGCAAAAATACAGTAATAAGTGCTTGAAAACATTTTACCACACCTGGTGTGCATCACAGTGTTCCCTTTTTTGAACTCTTGATATACTATGCAGACAGAAGTATTTTGACCACGAAACAAGTTTTTGTGGGAATTTGTGTTAGTTCGTTTAGGCTGTAGTGCATTTATGAGGCTTGGATAGCAATCTCCGTTCCAGTTCATCCTAAAGGTGCTGGATGGAGTTGAGGTCAGGACCAGTCAAGTCCTTCCACACTGAAGCATGTGATTAATATGGCCTTTGTTAATACATCAGTGATTCCCATGATGTGCTCAGAAATGCACATTGACACATTGTGCTCAGAAATGCATATCGACACACAATAAGGGTATATCATGAGCCACTCAAAAAGTTTGTGTGCTGTTGCTTTTTCATACATTATACTGCTTAATTTTTTAACATATTGGAAAAAATAAATCTCTGTTAGATGAGTGCATTTACCTATCCATCCACTTATAATGTCTTAAACCCTTTGCAGCTGGATGTCTGTGTGCATTAAGACCCAGCAGTCATGTGTTCACACATTCAGTCCAGATTTATCTATTCATGCAGTAACAAAAACCTCTGTGGGGATTAATCCACATTCAATCTAGAAGTCACTACCCACCCTAAAACAACCTACAAAGAGCTTTATGATCACGTGTCTGCTTTGTAATTAGTTACCTATGTTCATGCCTTATTTTTAATGAACGGTTCCTAACTGCATGTTATTACCTGTGTGTGTGTGTGTGTGCGTGGGCGCGCATGCAGCTTAACAGTTTTATTCTCTGTAGTTTTGGGCTCCAATTTCTGAGTGTGTATGTTTTCAAAAACGAAGTCCATTATTGATATTTAACCTCACTGAAGCGTGAAATGCATGAAAGGCTTTTACTATACAGTAACCAAACACAAACTAGTTATTTTTTTATATATGTTCTATCATGCTGAATTGAAATTATTGAGTGCAAATATGTATGTATGAAGAAAGTGAGCTTTTGATATGCTCATTCAGGCCAATTCATTAAGACTTAAGAGTATATATGTATTATTTTATATCTGCTTTCTCTCCTCAGATGTGACGCTGACCCATCTGCCCTTGCTAAATATGTGGTTGCCTTGGTAAAGAAAGACAAAACTGAGAAAGAACTGAAAGCACTATGCATAGACCAGTTGGATGTATTCCTCCAGAAAGGTGAGATTTATATATATTTGTGCATTGTTTGCTTCTTTAATTTTGTGCTGGAGCCAGTAACAAGCAATGAAAGCCTGTGCAATTAGCCTTTTGTAAAATGCAAGTCATCACATACTTTCCTCATATTATGCAGAGTTGGTAAGTATTCTCTAATAGCCTTGTATATTTTGTTTATGATTCTTTGACACAGTTTTATGTAATCTTATTAAGATTTAGTATTTTTGTTTATTTAAGTCTCCTGTTTTCAAATCATTTTTATTGGTTGATATAACTTTTTGCCATGACACAACCATTGTTGCGGATGTGGCGTTAAACTTAAATGGCTACTACTGCTACAACTACACACTGTTATGTATTAAAACATATAGCAAAAACTGCAGTAGCAGCCTGATTTTTCTATATGCAATATAGGCCTACCGGTACATGTAATACAGGTAATCCAGGCACATGTAATACAGGGAATGCAGGTATATGTAATATAGGCTTGTAGGCAGCACGGTGTTAAATGGTGGGAAATAAGCTTCCATCATTTTGTTAGCTTCATCGTCCCCATAGCACAGGGGCAGTTCTTATTCGGTACAGAGTTGACATCAAGAAAATTCTGACAAGTGCATGTGTAACATTAGACTTGGTCTAAAGTGGCGTTTCTCTGTAGTCCTAATTCTGATGACTGTGGTGTTTTATTTTGATTGTGCAGAGACCCAGATATTTGTGGATAAACTTTTTGAAGCTGTGAACACAAAGAGTTACCTACCTCAGCCTGAGCAGCCCACCCCCACAAACCGAACGGACAACCATACACGGGTTGAAAAAGATGAGCAGAAGAAAGAGGAGGTGAGAATGACTCTGAAATTTAAAAACACTTTTTGACCATTTATGCTGACTAAGAACATTTTATTTATAGGAGCAAGAGAAAAACGGTAGGAAATAGCATGTGCTCAAGGCTGTTTTGAAAGACTCACAACTGAGATACTGTTTTATGTGTTTGAGGTCTGCTTATATTATTTGTTGGTTTTATGTCCCGAAAGGGGCCATAATAAGTATTTATCATGACTGATATATGCTTGGTGGCCTAAAATGAAGACTCTCTCAATCATTTTGTAGCTGTATTCACTCAGTGCAACATAACATCTAAGTGAAAGATATGATGGCCGCAGTTTAGGAAACATAATTACTGAAATAAATAAAAGGATTTTGTGGAAAAAGCCTTTGCTTTAATTATGGTTTGAGTCCGTTGTGATACTTCGCTACTAGCTTATCACATGTGGACTATGCAGTATTTGCCTGCTCTTCTTTACAAAATTGTTCAAGCTCAGTCCAGTTGGATTGTTACCGTGGGTGAAATGCAATCTCTGCATTCCTCTGACTAGGCCACATAAGGACATCCACCACCTACTCCTTCAGCCATTACGTGGTTACGTTTGCTTTGTGTTTTGTGTCATTGTCATGTGGGAAGGTGTTCCTTTCTTCTCTTTGACCGCTATCTGGCAGAGGGTTGCATGTTGTTCCGCAAGAATTTTGCCCCATCCAATTTTCCTTCTATTCTGACAAGTACCCTGGTCCCTGGTCCCTGCTCCAAGATAACACACACACGAGATGATAATTTCAGTGGTTTTTGTTTTGTTTTTTAAACTTCTGCCATCATATTTTTCACTTGGATGTTATAAGTTGCATATATGGGCTGTGTACATATATTGAAACAATATTAATGCAGTTTTTTTGTCATGGTATTGACCCTGAAAGTGTGTAGGCTAGTCCTTTAATTAGCTTTGGGAAAATAATGTAACTTTGTGGATGCTAAGTGTGTCCGAGTTTGAGAATGATGTGTTAGTTTGGCAGGCTGCGTTACCCAACCCAAGATATTTTAGTAGCATGATTGATTTTTTTTTTCTTCCCCTCGACTGTTTAGCAACCCAATCGAGATGAGGAGAGGGATAAGAAGTTCTCTAGAAGAGTAAACCACAGCCCTCAGCCCAGCTCTCGCTACAGCCGTGACAGCAGGTATGACAATAGTTCACCAAAAAATCGAATGTGCAGTTCTACCCAAATGGATCAGCCAGTACTTGCTTGATATTATGATTGTGGTGTCATGGCAAAGATCTCTTGACTCAAATCAACAGTAGAGATGGAACACAGAACACTCTCTGTTGGTTACAAGCTTGTGGTTTATTCTCTTTGCAAAGAGGGCTCACTTCACACAGAAGGCAGTCAGGCAGGAAGGAACACAGTCGGTATCACCACGGACTCTTTTGTAGTCATTGCCCTAATACACAGTAAAAACAGCTCCATATCTGTAGATATATGTTCAACAAACACCTGCACATCTAATTTATAGAACGTCAGCACCTCTCTTT
The DNA here is from genome assembly GCA_037974485.1 of Hemigrammopetersius urotaenia. Taxonomy (NCBI): domain Eukaryota; kingdom Metazoa; phylum Chordata; class Actinopteri; order Characiformes; family Alestidae; genus Hemigrammopetersius; species Hemigrammopetersius urotaenia. Next base: position 3,849 of record JBBPDC010177779.1, on the reverse strand, counting down.
CTTGAAGCCACCTTAAGTGCAGCTGTCTTTACCATAACTTGTAGAACAGCCCAAATCACGTATACAAGCATGGGGTCATATAAAGGTATAAAGCATTTTGGGGGGTCATACAAATGTCAAGAAGCATAAAGCATCTTTGGCAATGATTTTCCATTTGAATAGGATCAACAAAAAGCCTGATATTTGTACATTTGGTTTGTCAGTTGTAGATATAAGCTTCCTTTACTTACCTAAATTAGCCCTGCAAAACTGAAGCAGCAAACTGCATGTCTTGACTAATGGGTTTAGAAGGAGAAGCGTATTAAGTTTCCTTTTAATTTTCACTTGCTCTTCTCAAAAGATTACTTTAATTCAGAAGTGCTACAAACATGTGTGCCCTCTTGCTACATGATGGTTCTTATGGCTCTTAGGAGGGTTGATGAGCGTAAGAAGGATGATCGCTCCAGAAAGAGAGAGTACGACCGCAACCCTCCCCGACGGGACTCGTACCGGGACCGCTACAACCGACGCCGTGGCCGCAGCCGCAGTTACAGCCGAAGCCGCAGCCGCAGCTGGAGCAAAGACCGCACCCGTGAACGAGACAGAGAGCGGGACCGCGACAGAGAGCGGGATCGTGACAGAGAACGCAGCAGGACACGGTCGCGCAGTCTATCCAGAACCAGAAGCAGAGGTACACACTTCACTCTGCAGCAGCTGTTGTGCATAAGGATCAATCTTGCAGCACATGCTGTGCTGTTGTCCACATTTTTGTCTCCAGTGCAGAGCCTATACCAGGTTTCCAGCTGAGACACTATTTCTCAGACACTCACTAAATTTGGAAGTTATCAGCTGAGTCAGGTACTTTTGAACTGGAAAATCACCAAACATGGGATATGCAGGATGTCTATGAAAAAGAAAACTTGTTCCATAATATGCCTATCTGTCATGCAAAATGGTCTATTTGCACAGTTGGATGTTGTACATGAGCTGATTTTTTTCTGTTACTTGCCACTGAACTCATTGACTGCATACCAAACCTGTCATGAGCTGTTTGTGGTAAAGTTAGCAAAATGAAAAATATTAAGATGAAAACCAGTTGTCTGAGAGGTTTGAATCTTTTAGATGTTCACAGCAAGCTCAAAGGCTGAATCTCAAGCTGTAGTTATGTCTGGACATGTTCCAGGTTGAGGAATCTATTGCAATCTTTTCCAGTCTAAAGATTATTTTGAGTGGTAACCATGAATGGGAGACCAAACGTGTAGAATAAGGGTGGGTGTAGTGGATAGCACTACTGAGGACATGAATTCATATTACATCCGTAAAATTGGTTAGATATTCATTTATTGCTTGCACAAGACATGGTCTGCACTGAATTCAGCAAATGGCTAGCTGATATACACAGGTATAACTCAACCCATTTTACTCTATGCTTTATTTGAAAAATACTTCTTTAAAAGCTTTACCTATAATTCTTAAACAAACTGCAGTGCCTTCCTATTGGCGTCATAAGTGCAGATCATTGTTATTTCTCTTCTTTTCTAAGTTCAGAGAAATAAATCGTAGTTGTTGTCCACGGTAACCTACCGTTTGCTGTAGTTGCAGATTGTTTTGAGAAAAACTCAAATATTCCTTCAGTGGTATCATCAGATCAGTCTCGTTACTTGGCCACAAGCTCAGTAAGCAGAGTGTATTAAGTTTTAATCTGCTTTTATATCCCACGACAGAGAGGGATTCTGGGAAGCCGAAATACGACCATGAGCGTCCTGAGCGTCCAGAAGGCGGCGCCACTGAGAGTTATGTGGCCACACCCCTCGCCACAGGCACTTCCTCTTCGCACTTCCCCGTACCTGCCCTAAGCAGCACCATCACAGTCATTGCCCCAACACACCATGGCAACAGCACCACAGAGAGCTGGTCTGACTTCCATCAAGACCATCACGGCCCGTACGGGAGAGCTGCTCCGCCCCCGCGCAAACGCTGCCGAGACTATGATGGTATGTAGACAGTTTATATGGCACCAACGTCATGAAGGTTTTTAAGACCTCATTCTCAGGGATAAGTACAAGGAGCAGATTAAAGGGTTAGTTTGAAAACAAACAATTTATACGTTTTTCCCCTTTCTCATGTTGTCGAAAATGGTGTCTGATATTAGCAGCATTAGTTTTAGCTCTATTTATGGAGCATTTGGCTTAAGAGTATGACTGTATCTGCTACATACATTTTCATTGTTCTTCTTGTTAAGCAATTTTCCTAAAATATTTCATATTTCATCCTAAAAATACTTCATTCTTTTTTTTTTTGCTGTTTTTTTCTAAGCTATACTTGTTATTTATGTTTGTTTTTTTGTGTTTTTGTTCCTCCACAGAGAAGGGTTTCTGTATGCGAGGGGATATGTGCCCTTTTGATCATGGCAGTGACCCAGTGGTGGTGGAGGACGTAAATCTTCCCAGTATTCTTCCTTTCCAGCCTCCGCCGCTTCCTGTGGTGGATGGCCCTCCTCCCCCTGGTCTGCCGCCCCCTCCATCTCTGCTTACACCTCCGCCAGTTAACCTGCGGCCACCTGTTCCCCCACCTGGCACCATGCCCCCTAGCCTACCGCCAGTGGCAGGTAATTCACTTATAGAAGTTTAATCGGTAACTGTTGCATTCCTAGGCTTTAAAAGCATCAATTTGAAATGTTTTGCCCCAGATTCTGAACAGACTTAAAGTGAAAAAGCCTCTGATACTTAATCCAGTTTGAATGTTTACCTCAAATTCTGCTCTGCAAACACTGTTCTTAATACAGTTGAAACATTTGACTTTCTTCATGTTGCATATGATATGATGACCTTAAGTTATAAGCAATGTAGTAGAAACTGTGTGGTTGGCTTTGGTTTTCCAGGCATGTCCACCAGTGTCAAAATAACAGTGAGAAGTTTTGAAAGTTTTGCAGGGGTGTGTGTGAGAGGCGGTAGGGTGAGAGAAGGTTTAGGGTATCTAAAGCGGGTCCATCACTGTCAGAACACGAAAATGTGACTTCTGCTGTCGAATAGCATTCCATACTTCAAAAGTGGCAGCACATATAACCAGTATTGCTGGGCTTAATGTAATAGCTGACAAAATCAAATCCGATACTGATCTTTGTCTTGTTTTCTCCTATTTTAATTCTGTTTGTAGAGTGTCTAGCATATCACAGTAGAATCCAAGCTTTCAAATGTTAACCAGTTTGACTGGCTTGTGTTCTGCTGTAAGATCTTCTGTTCTTTTGTTCTAGTACTCACTACTTCACTTCTTGTTCTTCTGTGTATCTGTTGTTCAGGTCCTCCTCCTCCGCTCCCTGCGCTGCAGCGTTCAGGGATGGATGCTCCTCCAAACTCCATCACCAGCTCGGTTCCCACCATTGTCACTTCAGGCGTCCGCCCTCCAGTCCCTCAGCCACCACCACACCTTGTCACCTCTGGGGTCCGCCCTCCACTCCCTCGGCTCCCCCCAACCCTCTACACCTCTGGTAATTACAGTCGCTAATCTGTTGTCTCAAATCTGTTGTTTGTTGGTGTTGATTTAGGGCTCCAGAGAAAAATGTTGTACTCACAAATGACCCAGACCAGTGACCCCGTAGGCGTTTTTGTTGTGTTTTGTATCTGCGCTTGATTGACTTGACTAGGGCGTTACAGTGGCGTTCGTCTGAAGCTGTTTAACGCCAATCTGCAACCCAATGTGTAGTTTTGTGTATTCACCTATGGGGGCAGTAATTATTCTCTCCAGATTGCTTACATGTTGGACATCTTGATTTGTAGTTCTACATTGGAAATAAAGCCCGACCGATAAAGGATTTTGAAGGCCGATACCGATACAAATATTTGTTGGTTTTAAAATCCGATATTCCTATAT
>JBBPDC010177751.1:0-16258 GCA_037974485.1 Hemigrammopetersius urotaenia | reverse complement strand
ACCCCATCCAGCACCTTTGGGATGAACTGGAACGGAGATTGTGATCCAGACCTTCTCGTCCAACATCAGTGCCTGACTTCATAAATGCTCTACTGTGTGAATGGACACAAATTCCCACAGAAACTCCAGAATATTGTGGAAAGTCTTCCAAGAAGAGCAGAAGCTGTTACAGCTGCAAAGAGGGGTCGACTCTATATTAAAATCTATGGATTTGAATGCAATGTCATTAAAGTCCCAGTTGGTGTACTAGTAGGCGTTCCAAAACGTTTGTCCATTTAGTTTATATTGGTCTTAAGACACAGTGGCTAAAAACAGATGAAATTGAGTAAAAAAGCTGGTCTTTGGTACATAAAACCACACAAGGGTCATAAATAGATCTCAAGGAAAGAAAAATGAATGGAGGAAAATGTAGGGTATGGGCCCTTTAATTTAGATGGGACAGCTCTAGAGTGTTGGAGGCACCCCATTGTTACCTTCACATTGGAGTGACCCAGATTCAGTGGGAGGCCAAGCACAATAGTTCAAAATGCTCAGAATAACAAACAGCCCAGAAAAAAGTGGTGAGGAGAATGTCTGCATGAAAACCTTACAAGCAAGCTGTCGGATACCATTTATAAACACACAGCTTTGATTTAAAGGCTTATTATTCCAATAGTAGCCTTTTAGTAGGGCTGTAAATCAATTATATAGCAGCCAAGAAATAAAGTCAACTAACAAAAGCAATGAAGAATATGATCCCCAAATCTTCAATGGAGAGTTTTAAATGAATAAATGAATAGGTAGATGGATGGATAGAAAGATGGATAGATGGATAGTGTGAACCCCAAATAGAGAGCCAGTTTAAGGGCCCAATAAGACTTTATCAACCTGTACAGGATATTTGGCCCGGTGCTGTATTTCACCGCCACCTCCAGCTGGGCTGGGCTGATATCTGTTCCCACCACCTGAGTGAAGTGTGGTGCCAGCAGGACCGTCCCCTGACCCGAGCCACAGCCCACGTCCACAGCGAGCTCCCACGGCGCATCTCTCTGCTGGCACAATGCATGGAAACATTCAGCATTCCACACACCACCCTGGATTTCTTTTACTGAAACAGGGTCAAAATGGTCCAAAAAAACTTACATGTTCTTTCAGAAAGGTCAGGACCTTGGTGACCAGTTGTTCAGGTGGGGACATCCTGTTCTTCCAGTATAAAGATGCATGATCCTTTCCCTCAAACAGCCTTACAGCCATTTCCCCCAGTACACAACACACACAAACAAACACCAGCAGATAGAGAGAGAGAGACTAAAGAACACTGAGCATGGGACAGGGCAAGTTGAGTGAATGTCCAGCCCAGTCACGTGACTCTGTGGTAAACGGACCTTTTTGTTTTATTATTGTGTTTAAATGGAAAACCTACCGAGGTAGATTCAGTGCCTCAGCTCGTCTTCCCTCTCTGAGATAGTAGGAAATGTGGGCAACTTGTAGCTTTAAAAGCGAGCTTTCCCAACGGAGGTACTGACTACAGAGACTACAACTCCCATGATGCACCGCGCAGCGTGGAGCAGGCCAGCGGACAGTAGAAGCCAAGGTAAAACATCTACAAAACAAATCATAAATGAACGAATCCTTGGTGTAATAAAACGCTAAACCCTGTTAGTTTCTGACCGTGTTGATAATATGTTATATCTAATATGTAATAACACCTTTTGGGTTGCTGTTATGTGATGTTGGGATCTGGGCCCCTCGCTACCACTCAGATCATGTGACTGGGATAAGCTTTGGTGGGCAAAGTAGTCTTAAGCTATACTATATGGACAAAAGTATTGGGACGTCTGACTATTCCATTCAAACGACATTGCATTAAAATACACAGACTTTAATATGGAGTTGGTTATTTGCAGCTGTAACAGCTTCCACTCTTATTGGAAGACTTTTCAGTCATGCTGGAATAGAAAAGGTTATTTCCCAAAAACTGGCAGCATGGTGTTGTCTAGAATGTTTTGGTCTGCTGGAGCATTAAGATTGACCTTCGCTAGTCCACCCAAATTCAATAATTAAGAGGTGTGTCCCAATACTTTTGTCCATATAATGAGAAACATAAAAATGAGTCAAATACATTTCCAAAAAACTTAAATAGAAGTGCAAAAATAAACAGAATATTAATTCAGAGGAACTAGAAAGAACAGCAGTGGGATTCAGCTCTGATGATTTAAGTCATGGAGTGAATTTTTCCACTCGTCTGAAACGGAAAAAAAGAGATTTATGTACCTTTGCAATGCACCCCTGAAGTCAATGGCCCTATAGTAAATAATATGTATGCAAAAATCTACCAATTTCTTGTTGGGCAAAGGTTCAAAGCAAGCCAAACATTATGAAATTTTATCCACAGGGGGCGCTGCAACTGACCCATTTCTGTGTTTCAGGAATAGCGTAAAGAGGACACATTTAGTTATAACAGGTCTATGGGCTAACAAACATATTCATGAAGTTCTGTGCACAAAATCACTCTCACATAAAGAGATTCACCAGCTTTATTCTTCACAGTTTCAGGCCCTTTCAAAATGAGACATTTAAATAAGCTGTTGCTGGCCACGCCCCACCCATCCCATGCTTAGGCTGCGTGTTTAACACACATGAAAAAGGCAGAAAACAGAGGTGCTTATCCAGCCCTATATGTTGGACCCAGAGTCGGACCCAGAGCGAGATGAACACAACACTTCATGAGTGACTTGCCTCTGCCTATAGTCACAGCACTCGGCATCTTATTCGTGCTTGTAAAACCAGCAGACAAAAATGGCGGATATCTTATCTAGTGGGCGGGGCTCGACAGGTGAGGGGTGGTTCTATGCAAATTTTTCCATTATTACGTCACAATAGGGCGCCGTCCAAATGGCTCGTAGGAGCATATGATTCCTGACAACAAAATCTTTCTATTGACTTACAGAAAACGGATGGATGTTTCTTCACGCTTGGAGTGTTTATAGGAGCAGTAGAGACACAAATGGAAATACAAAAGGACGCAGAATTGAGTTTTGCATAATATGTCCTCTTTTGGCCAGAATGTTAAATTCTGGTTTGTTTATGCGTGGGATTTGATATTGTTACATAACATTTGCAAATTTTTATAGCGCTGTTGCCTCTCAGAACCAGAAGCAGAGTCAGAAAATGTTACTGGTCCCGGAGGAAATGCTTCAACTATAAAATTTTAGTGAGAAAGAAAAGCCATTTGTTTTTCACTTCTAGTGACTACCCACATTCTTCATAACACTTAACACTTTCTCTTATTTTCCAGCAGCACTTGATTATCTTCCCTGTTCCAAAACTCTTCATCACATGTGGAGGTTGATGATTAACCAGGTCCAGTCAGGAGAACATTAAACCCTGCGCTGCCAGGAACCTCCACAAACAACTAGGTTAGAGGCTTCTAAAGTAACTGGACTCTGAACTGACTTATTCCTAGAGGTTTTTTTTGGAGGTTTCTCCACAGGACCTTCATGCATACCTACTCCAGACCCCCAGTAAGGAACCATTAAAGGGCCCATACCCCTCACTTTTCTACATTTTATGATATTTGTTAAAATATTCCATAAAATATGGAATTGTTAAAAACCACAAATTTGTGATGTGGCAAAAAATGCCTATGTTTACAGTGTAAACCCTAAATATGCTACTTTCATTTTATTTTGAACTCAGTTTAATACATGTGTCAGGAGAAATAAATAATGGACTGGGAAATTAATTCAATTTACTGTAATGAAAAAATGAACAACATGAGAGTACTTAGAGAAACACTGGGGAGCCTGTGTGTGACGGCTGACGGCCGTTAGGGGCCGCTGTTTTCTGTTCTGTTTTTTCTCTGGGTCTTTGTTGGGGTTTTGGGTCTTTTATTTTGATATGCGTTTTAGGTTTGTGCTTGTGTCACGTGTCCTTTGTTTTCACCTGCCCTGAGTTTGTATTGTGATTTGGTCCAGTATTTAGCAGAATTAATGTCAATGTTTATATTACAAAATTAGTAAATTATATTTTTCTTAATAATTTTGCACTAAAATGCAAAAAAAAAAATGCGGTTTCTGTGAATTTGCCAGAGTTTCCGCAAACAATTATTTCATTAGTTCATCAGTTCACCAGTGCAGACTTTTTTATTTAAACCGTGAGGAGAATTCTGTTTCGCAGGAAATGGGCACATATAAGAAAGAGCTGTAGTCAGTGTCGGCCAGAAGGCCAGACCCCCATCCCTGATGATGAATAGGGTTTGATGAATATGGTTTAGTTTGAGTTCAAATGTTTAAACTAAGAGGCTAATACCTATGAAAACATAAGCATTAACCTCTCTAGAAGGCAATAGTCAACCAAACATCACAAATCTGTTAAGTCATTTCTGTAAAAATTCTTTAAAAACTTGTGGACGTGGTTTAGGACACAGTGAGACTTATTGTGAGCTGTAAAACTAAACTGAACCTTTTCATTAAGGTGATCAGAGCTGTAAAAACTAACCACTTCTAGTCTACAGGCTGCTGTTTCAGATAAATGCTAGGGCTGGTGTTCCTAAAGCAGTGTGTTTATAAGACCCATGTGTCTTAAACTACGTCCACAGATCTGCGCCACCTTAACGAAGAAGGACTAACAAGAATCACCGAAACAAGATTAGTCATTAAGGAAAGTGTTTATTACATAAACGTCCTCATAAAGTGCAGCCGCTCTTTCAGAATGCCCAACAAAGCCGGACTTTACATTTTCAGTTCATTTCATGGCCGCAGGCCAGTATTCACTTTTTAATCTTTTCTTTATTCAAGTGCCATAAAAAATAAAAAAGGCAATACCTGTGTAAATCATTTACTGAAACTCTTTAAAAATAGTTTGCCTTGTAGGTAAATAATTTCATGTGAATTTATCAAGAACAAAATAAAATACTATCAACAAAATGAAATACTACCATCATTGGCTAAATCAGTTTTACTGTTTGTTTAAGTGAAAATGGATGAATCTGAAACATTTTGCTTGATTTCTCACACTCCTAGTGTTGGACCCTGTTTACACCTGGTCACTCAAGTGCGGTCAGTCAGACTGAAGTCTGATTACTATGTGGCGAATATGCAAATCAGCTTTTATACAACAATTTGTTTTCATTTTTATTATAATTTTGCCAAAAGCACGTTTACTGCCAAGATGAATAGTTCCAAATAGTTCTGGTGACTGAGTAAGACTCAGCATGGAGAACTGACCAGGCATGAAGATGTGAAGATCTGACCGCTATCAGTCCTACAGTGAAATAGTTTTGAAATTTGAGTAAAGTGCTCAAATGTTGTTAAAGCAATTGGGGAAAACCCACACCCCATTCGAGACCCGGGGGGTACAGGACTGACTCATTGGGGTTTACAGGCCAGTACACAGAAGTACTCCAGTCTGACCTCCAGCTTGGTTTCAGGTGAGGAGACGCCCATCTCCTCCAGAAACCTGCAACGAAAAGAAAAGAAGCACAACTAGTATGTTTGGCATAGCTCATTTTCTCAACAGCACATCGTATTTATACTAAACAGTGACTATTAAGGTGAGAATCATCCCAGAATACGATACTATCATGCCATCTATCACGATATTATTGCAATTCGACTTTAAAACAGACGCCGGATTATGTACAGGAGTCTCTGCCGAGTCTCTGCTAATTTCTCAGAGTAGATGTAAGTATGTAGTCATCATTTTAAATCAATTTAAAAATATTGACACCTGGTAACACAGTGTCAATATAATATCGTGCCGAAAAATATTGTGATACTATCCTGTATCAGTTTGTTCTCCACCTCTAATCATTACCTTGTCACTGTTGACTCTATCAGGGCGGCTGCAGCCTGAGGATCTGCTCTGTGGTAGGCCTGGAAAGTGGAGTAGGTCTGGAAAAGACCAATAACGTTCTTGACACTCAGCTCCTCCTTCACGGGAATAACCTCAATCCTTGACAAAACACAAGAGAGAAATAAAGACTGCAGTCCAGAATTGGAGCATCTCAAGTGTGTTTCGTTTTGTTCTTCTTAAAGCCCTGTACTTTTAAATAAATGAATTTATTGCTATATTCACATGCTTATACCAAAGAAACCGCGCTGCATGAATTGCAGTACAGTCTGTACAGGGGTAACATCGGTATTTACATTCTAGCACTGCAGGAGTTCAGTGTAAATTGTACAGTATGGATGTGGGTTTACCATTACATTTTTTTAAAGTATTAAACTGAGATTAAAATGAAGTTAAAGTGTCCTGGGAGCATATTTGGGGGCATATTTAAGGTTTACTCTATAAAAATAGGCATTTTTGGCATTTTTTTTTAAACACCTCACAGATTCATATTTTTTCACTATACACGGGTGCTCTTGGAACGTATCCCCTGCAATAAGCAGGGGTTTACTATGCTGCAAATAAAAAACAAATTCTCTGATTTCTTAGATGTAAACAAGTCTGATGTTGTCTATACACACAGTAAATGTTCCAAAATGTTTGGAATTTTGTGATGTAATGAAAACAAATGCACACACACCAGCCATAACCACCTGCCTAATATGATTTAAGTCCCCCAGTGTTGGAACAAACTCCCTCTTGCAGTCAAATCTGGCGTCCATCTCTCTCTTCAAGACCCCCGTCTTCAAAACCCTCCTCTTCAAGGAGCACCTTGGTGACTAAGCAGTCTTTCCTTTTATCTCTTATACATCTTTTTCCATATATTTAACAAATCCCTCAGGCTCTTACACTATTAACCGTTTGTCCTTACTTGTGTATGAACCTCTGACTTTTTCTCTCTCTCTCTCTGACAGGGTGTGTTAAGGTGTGTATCTTATCTGGCAGTAATTTGGTTAAAAGCAAGTGTTGATTTAAGTGCATCTTTACAGGTATGAAGAACAGATGTAGACTTCCGCACTGATGTACGTCGCTCTGGATAAGAGCGTCTGCTGTGTGTTTCCATTGTTGTTTTGTATCACAAGCAGAGCAGAAATTCAACTGACAGTTCAAATGACGAGGCCAATTAGAAATGACCAATCACGCTTCATCTCTTTTTATTACACTTGAATAAATGGCAAATTACCTTTATTGTCAATATTACTGCATCATTAAATACGTTTATATAAGAGGTGTAAGGCCACCTCCATGTCAGTTGGGTTCAAAATGCTGGAGCCATTAAAGCTTTTGTTAAAGCACCTTTAGTCAGAGATGGGGACTCAAGTCGCACAAACAAAAACTTGTGACTTGACTTTAGCCCTCAACGACTCAAGATTTGACTCGGACTTGGGTGCTGTGACTCTTGAGTCATAACTCGTAAACAATGTTCATTTCATGGAATTATTTATTTATATCTCACACTCTTTCCAACGACCTGAAAACCATTTACCTCGACCCGGTGGCCCATTACTTTTGTCCGAGGTGAACAGTTTACAGCTAATAGCGGTTTTCGAGGGGTCGTTGGAAAGGTGTCACAGAGCCCCATCTAACTGTGGAGTTCCACATTTAGAGTGCTAGATATATTTTTCAAATTTAACATTTAGATTTAAGATCATTTAAGGCAAATCCTCCATGTTGGTGAGAGCATATCACAGCACGCAGCCCCGCCCCCTGCTAAGTAACAGCCAATTGTAATCGAGGGGCATGGCCAATTAGCATATATTCTAAACATTTGGAGCTCAACATTTACAGCTCAAAAATCCCACATTTAGGGTCGCCATTTGTACACACTGCCACTCAAAGACTTGAGACTTGACTTGGACTTGTGAACATCTCTGCCTTTAGTAGGAGTCCTCAGACATACCTCTCTTTATCAGGGTAGGGAATGGCTTCATATAGATCCTGCAGTTTACTGTTGGACACGGCCACCTGAGTGCTTGTGTAGGGCAGGAGAGTCTTCTTCAGCTGTGTAAAGAAAGAGATCAAGGTCAGAAGAGCTTTTAAATCTTTCATTCATGCTCCTCATATATCCGACAGTATCAATATATACAATTATTAAACGAAAACTAGAGTAATCAGCCATCAGTGCATATATCCAGTGAAATCAGTGACGCCTAATTTAACCCCACCCTCTTTTTTGATGAAGACAAAAAAAATACAGTAAACCCCTCACTTTACCATGGATCAGCAGTCCAACATGCATTTTTTCCTGAGAACTGAACGGAAACTCGTCTGCCACGCCCTCTCGTCCTCATGCTGGGTTGCTAAGCACCGCCCAAACATAAACAACCAGCACAAGGATGAGGGAGCGTGGCGGACGAGGCCCGGACGTGCCACTTTTGTTCAAATGTAAATAAAAAGCTGAGAATTATTTTTCTTCACAGTGATGCCTGTATTATTCTTCTGTATACAGTACTGTATTGTTATTGGCTCCCTAATGTGTCCCTATATAGTATTTTACAGTATTTTATTTTTACGATAAGTATTTGTGAACTATATATTTATGAATATATAGGTTAACTTCTAATCCCCCCTTTTTACCCTCACTGTTGATCTGTCGGAGTGTGTTTTTTGCTCCGATGGTTCAGGAGGATGAAATGTACTATATGTATATGGCTGAAAGCTTTACTTACTTACGCGGCTCAGTTCTCACCTCTTCATAGATGTTGCTGAGTCGATCCCCGCAGGAGCCATAGTGCAGTTTGAAATTGTCTGCGTAGCCGAAGAGGGCCAGGCAGCCGCGAGGCTTCAGCACACGAGTGGCCTCCTGCAGGAAGCGCTTGGCGTCAAACCAGTGAGCCGCAGACGCAGCGGTCAGCAAATCCACAGAGCCGTCAGGGAACGGCAGCTCCTCGGCCGGACCTGCTCTGTGATAGGAAAGGTAAACACGGCGTGGGCCGAAGACTGATAACAGCACCGCAGTGTTCATATCTCTTCACACAGGCCTCCACCGAGGTGAGCGGAGTGACTTTCTCACAAACTAAGCAATCAAGCTCGGGGCTTAGATTAGGGATGGAATTTCTGAGCTAATATGACCATCAATAAGCAACAACTGGTCTGATCAATCGGATTGCATTATAAATATTTCACATTTTTAGAAAACGTACAAAGCATGTAGTATGTAGTAACATTATGGCAGTAACATTCGTGCCAGGATGTAGAATCAGTTGAAATTCCAATAAATTAATCATTTTCCATTTATTAGCAAATAATCTATGGGCTGTTGATCGACAGTGGTTTCCTAATGATGCCTGATAGGGTCTCATGACTCACCTGTAGGTGAGGTTGGAGAACCCTGGCACAGCCTTGGCTTCCTCCACCTGGCACTCGCTGACATCAATGCCCACCACCTTCTGGAAGTGAGGGGAGAGCAGGCGGGTGTTCTGCCCCGTTCCGCACCCCAGGTCCACAGCCAGCTCATGGGGGGGTCCTTTCTGGAAAGTCACATCAGACGTATTATATAAGACAAAATGTACAAAGTGACTAAAGATACAAGGAGCCTAGATAAAGGAGTTCCAACAACTCAGCATTCAGCACCACCAGTATACTGATCACTGACTGATCATCTGGAATCCTCTGCTCCTGGTTCTTCACCGCTTCAGGACTTCAGTTAGATGCTCTTTATTCTGCTTGAATGATTCATACGTAGGTCACTGTGTGTCTTAACCAACAGAAACATTCCTCTGAAACTGGTCAGGTTCAGGGACTGGGCTGAAAATGAAAGTCTTTGAAAGTCCTTCAGGAAGCTTGGAGAACTGTATAAAGACTGCATTAAGAACGCATATAAAATAATAGGTATAACTGTGTGTGTCTATTATTCAAATAAGTAGATTAACCCTTTGAACCCAGACTTCTTCCCCTCTCTGCTGCAGCAGAGTTTCAGTGCAATACAACCAAATTAATAATAAGACATTATATAATCATTATAACAGTTGCTGGTCGATGTCATGTCCACCTGAATAATAAAAATCCATTTCAGTGTCCTTTCTCAGCTCTGAAGAAAATATTCCAAAGCCTGGCTTTCCAGTTAAACGAGTTTTAGCACTCAACATCTCAACCAATAAAAAATTCTGGGTGGCCACTTTACAGTTACATATTTTATCAGAGCGATTTGCACAAAAACTACTGTCATCAATTTGCAGATAAAATTTTTAAAACTGAATTAAGAAAAGGTAATAATCATAATTCTATGATAGTGTATGTCTCATGTTAACACGTTGTGACCTTAATGAATCAAAATACGAAAAAATAAGCAAAATCGTTCCAGGGATTCTAAAGGTTACGTCTGCATTTGGGGTTTCCAAAGGTTTTCAATGGAATGATTTTAGTGAGCTACTGGCCAAAACAACATTTTCTACTACAAAACTGGTAGAACCTGCACTGTAGGAACAGCTCATGATAATCATTATTCAAGCAAAGCTCTTAGAACAGTTCATAAGACCAAGTGTGGAAGATCTACTAATAATCAAAACATCATGAATAATCTCTGTACAGCGAAACTCAAATTCACTGAATGCAGATGAAACTTTAGATATTCATTTTTAATCAACTCAAAAGCAGGGTGGCCAGACCATGAGGTCTTAAATACCACACCACTGTTGCATGAGCCTTTTAAACAAGTGCAGATTCATGAGAGCATCACAAGGTCACCTTTACACCCTAGTTAATGAAGTTCTCAGGCCTGTAGGTCTCAGGCAGTCCCACCTTTTTGTCCAGGTAGTTCAGAATAAGCTCCTTCAGCTCATTTGCTGGAGTCATGCGGTATTGCTGGTAGAGGGCAGCATGGTGTTTCTCCTCAAACATCCTGAAGCTCATGGTGGTTTCTTCTCAGCAATGTTGCTCTTATAGAGGGACTCAGGGAGGGGCTCCAGCAGCTAGGAGGACCAGGTTAATTATTATCTAATAATTAAACAAGGACATGAATGGCAGAGCTTTACGTCAGGAAACAGACATTGTGGAGACATTTCTAATGGTATTTTTTCAAGACCACTTATTACTTCTGCCCATGTTTTAGGAGAAGATAAACCTTTATTAGTCTCAAGGGCAAGAAATGTTCATTGTTACAGCAGCGAAGTGGACAGAACAAAAGTAGAAGTAGCATAACCTATAGCTATACAACTCAACTGTAGAATCTAGTACACTATTGTTATAAAAATATATAATGTGTATATATATATATATATATATATATATATATACACATTTTATTCAAACATGAAAATGTATAAATGTTAACTTGCTTTTTCTTGGAAGGGGCCCTTTTTATATATGCAGTAATCCCCCGCTTTTCACATGTTTTGGTAAAAAAAAAAGTCTAAAATGGCAATTTTTTATAGTAAACCCTAAATATGCCCCCAAATATGCTCCCGGAACACTTTAATTAAGGGTTTAATGCATCACCCTTAAAGAGAATGTAAAGGTAAATAAATGATCTGAATCAGAAAACTGCTTAAAAACCGCTAGCATTAGCAGTTAGCATTAGCAGCGTGCAAAGACTCATACACAAAGGAAATGTTGGAATAACTCTCTGTACCCACATGTTTAGACAGGGCACAGTTTACTAATACTAAATCAAATGATTGTGGGTATTTTTGCGTAAAACGTAAATTTTCTGCGTAATAAGTTTGGTTCTCAAAAAAAATCTGTGACTGAATCCGCGACTCCTGATCTGCGTAAAACTGGGGGTTTACTGTATATGTATGTACACAGTGGACATATATATATATATATATAAATGTATTTACCAGGGGTGGGCATAGTTTTTTTTTTTATCTGGATTAATCTCACTGTAATCTTGGAATTAATCTAGATTAAAATGGCTCATTTGAATTCTGCGGTCTGAAATGATCCCTCCTCATTTTAGTACTTCTGGCTCCCCGTGCATGGCCGTCGGGACTTCAAACCTCTCTCGCTCTCTCGCTCTCTCTCTCTTACTCTCTCTCTCTGGTTCGTGACTTTTCCGGAGCACGCGTCTCTCTCTCTCTCTCTCTCTCTCTATCCGCGCTAAAATATCAAGGTGAAAGTCCTCATAGCTTGCGTAGTACAGACCCAGCTCCCAACCCAACTTTGTGAATAGATTGACGCCGATATTTTTTTTATCGCCCGATAAGAGTCTCACATTAACGCAGCACGTTAATTGCGATAACGGCCCCCCACTAGTATTTACATATTTATATATGTATTTTAATGCCTTCACCCAGATGTTTCACCCTCTTTCTCCAGTGTTCTGTTGGTACAGGTGCATTACCTGTGGATTACCACATGCACCACACTGTATAAAAGCTAGGGCTGGGCAAGTTAACACATTATTATCATGTTAACGCAGTGTATACTTAATGTCGACAATTATTTTATTGCAAATTAACACAGTTTTTTATATTTACTATATGTGTTTTGTATTCGATCACTAACAGGGACTCTCTACTGAACATACTGTTGGTGTTGCTCCCTGATAAAAGAAAAATGTTTCCGCTGGTCCCTGCTCAGAAAAAAAAGAAAACAGATTTAGAAATGTTAACTTGCTGTTGCTCAGAAGGAGCTCGTTATAATTTTCTGTTCGTGGCTCTCATTTTAACTGTGGTAAAGGGAAACTGCTGCTAAAAAGCACCTTATTTGTTTAAAGTGTTTGTAAACCAAATGTTGCACTTTTGTTCATACAGCAGTACTTTAACATAAACATGTACAATACACTACTTATGAATGAACTATAGAATTTTGCAAAATGTTTAATTGCAATTTAACATTTTTAATCGTTGCCCAGCATAAATACCCCCCCCCCCCCCCCCCCCAAATATTCATATGTATATAATATTACCCCTCCAAAACTCTGCTGCATGGGGGGTACCCAGTCCAGTCCTGGAGCTCTGGAGACGTGCAGAGTTCTTTTTCATTCATCTGGGGTCATGATCAGCCGTCAGAAAATGCAGTGCAAGGAGCCCTCAGCCTTGCACTAACCCGGGTTTTACTTTAACAGTTAATTGCTGATCTGTAATGTGTGTGAAGATGAGAAGAGTAAATCAGGCCACTCTTCATTTCAAGAGTTAACAACAGCATTAGTGTTAGCTTTTGGCTCAGTTAGGTGTAGGGCTATTATCATGTTATTTTTAATTGAGATAATAATAATAATATAATAATAATAATAATAATAATAATAATAATAATAATAATAATAACAACAACAACACTGGACTAACAATTTTTATAAAAGGTCTGTTTCATTGCAATGTTTGATGTTTCTTAGTCAAGTTTTGCTGATTCAGAGAATCACATCAGTTTTTCCTCCCTTCAATGGTTTTAGAGATAAACTAAATTGTCTGTATATTTTTCATTATAAGTTTGTTGTAATACTACTATTATTTTCATATTAGTCTCACTGATGCGAGTTGGCAACCCTGTTATCTACATATACAACAAACCAACAACATATTAATATGCAAAAATTTATAAGTAGAACAAAAGGCCGTCAGCCGAGCCGCCAAGTTTAGTTTTTTCTAAAAATGACGTTTCTAACAAAACCGTTGAAGCTACATAAAAATAAACGTTACCGCAGAAATCAGCGCCAAGATTGTAGAAGAAACAATACAAAATGGAATGAAACAAATTCTTGTTGCCTGGTGTAATAATAATAATAATAATAATAATAATACATTCATTCATTTTCTGTAACAGCTTAATCTGCCAGCCCACCGCAGGACGCACACACACTCACACCAGGACCTGGATTCAACCCCCCAACCCTGGAGGTGTGAGGCAACAATGCTACCCGCTGCACCATTGTGGGCCAATAATAATAATAATAATAATAATAATAATAATAATGATAATAATAATAATAATAATAGAGAATAGTACTACTATGAATAATAAATGTATAGAAAATATAAACCAAGAGCAGCAGGTAAGCACCAATAAGGCTTGTCTAATGTGTTTTGCTGGTTGCAATACAATATAATGCTCAGGTTGAGCCTTTTTGAAGTCATTTTTTTATCCTTGTACTTTAAGTAGTAACAATAGTAGTGAGGACGCATGCGCAGAATGACACTGGTCTGCTGTAACTGCGCCTGTGCAGAAGGAGATTATTCGCGCATGCGAGTTGTGGGTTATGAGTCTTCTGGACGCCACGGGCCTGGAAGACCTGGAGCATAGCTGAACTTTTGCAGCACATGAGGACTTCCTCCTGCTCACGGATCGTCAGGCTTGTTCCCGACAGTGCAACACACACATTAACGCAGTATAATGCGCATGGTTGCTTAAAAGAGCTTTACCGAGAGCTTCCAGCCCCGAGCATCATCCATCTGATGTTACGTCGAAAACATTAAACACTTCAGTGGCGCACTGAACCAAAGCAGCCGAACCGATTCATTAAGAAACGCCTGCTTTACCTAAAACCCCAGCGTTACACGGACCCTCCGTCACTGGAACTGCTACTAGTCCTGGGTACTTTCGTTTCTGGGTTCAGGGTTGCCAGACACCGCCGCCAGAATCCTCTCTGCTGTGGGAAAGTCCAACTCGTAAACGAATCGGTTCCGTTGAACCGGTTCCTTTTCTAGACCTGACTGAACCGAAGCACTGGTCCAACCGAATGAAGCTTCAACTGTATGACGTTCATTCCTAATATTCGTTTACAATTTAACCTTAAATTACACCCGTACAACTCGTCCCTCTGTCACACATTCACACCATAACCTGGGCCT
The DNA here is from genome assembly GCA_037974485.1 of Hemigrammopetersius urotaenia. NCBI lineage: Eukaryota > Metazoa > Chordata > Actinopteri > Characiformes > Alestidae > Hemigrammopetersius > Hemigrammopetersius urotaenia. The sequence goes on along the minus strand of JBBPDC010177751.1, from coordinate 1,658 downwards.
GGCCTGTTGGTACAATTTCTATAGTATTTAAATCAGTATGTGCATCACTATGTGCATTATTTTTGCTATGATGTGCAACACTCATTACCACCGTTTAACTGAATTATTTATCTCTCGTAATTATACACAGCATTTGTGCGTATAGCATAGTGTATTAAGGTTTTCTTCAGATTTTTTGCATCTAGTTAGACTAATTATTTTTATATTGTTTTTGTCTTCTTGTGTCTCTCTGTGTCTGTGCAGATGTAGCATGAACAATTTCCTCTGGAATCAATAAAGTTACTTTATTCTGATTTTGAAATGTAAGAAGAACAAGCTCTGAGTTTGTGTTTCCTTATATTGAGATGAATCCAGTTCTACTGAGGAGCAGAACTAACAGATGTGGCTCATCCGATGAATGCCACTGTGTGAAGAAGATGAAATTAAAGTTCACTTGAACTCACAAAAAATTAAACAAGAGATTAATTTTTGAAAATGAACACAAGAATCGGACGCGTCATTCATTTAAAAAGAATCAGGTTAGGAAACTGAACCAGACCCAGAGACTCAGCCTTCAGGTAGGATTGGTACATAGAGGACGACTCCACCACCAAGCCGACAACACCCTTCACACTCAACCGCAGCTTCACAGCAATGTTTTCAATCCTAGTGGACAATTTTCAACCAAAGGCAGTCAGACTGTTGAGGCCTCACATCATGGTCAATGAGAAACAAGTGGCCAGCTTGCTCTGAGGCAAGAGCTCTGATTTTACAATTTTTATAGACTTCTCCAGACCACTCCTACTCTTTCTTAGTTAACACCCTCTTTTGGCTTCTGGCCAATACAGGACTTGATTACATTTTCTGCCTTAAAGGCTCCTCCTCCTTAAATATTACCAGCTTAACTCCTTCCTTCTATGGCTACATGTGTATGGATACATATCACTGAATTAGCTTTCCTATGTTGCACACAGACTACCTGTCCCTTATATGGAAGGCCCTGAACTCTGTGCCTGCTCTCTAGTTCATACTGTTTGACCCCTGAACTCAGGCCTCAGACCCCTAACCTTAGCTGGCCATAACAGACAGCAACACATGTTTATTCTATATTTTGACACAGCCGTGTAGGCGCTCAATTACATTCGCTTCTCCTCTAAAATGCTATGACTTCATGATTTCTAACTGAATCTAATGGGAGAGCAAATCCCTCCTATTTACCCGGTATTTTAATGATTAATTTCCCCGTCAAACACAGGATCAAGATGAACGTGCCACCACACTGTTGGGTATGCTGTAAAAAATACAGAACTGACCTTTAAGGTTAAATAAGGAATTTTCCTGAGAAATGACCTGTTTTGTTAATTCATTTAATTCAGAAGGAGAAATTAGGTTTGATGAATGAATTAACAAAACCCAAAGGTCATTTCTTAGGAAAATTCCTTAAATACCTGATAATACTTATATAGTCTTGAGCCTCCCATCATTTCTTACAATTTTGAGCAGACTATATTAAAGAAATGGACAAATGTTTTAATGACAGGCTGCAAAGTGACTAAAGATACACGGAGCCTAGATAATGGAGCTCAACCCACTCAGCATTTAGCACCACCAGTATACTGATCACCACCTGATTATCTGGAATCCTCTGCTCCTGGTTCTTCACTGATTCAGGACTTCAG
>JBBPDC010177736.1:0-16260 GCA_037974485.1 Hemigrammopetersius urotaenia | reverse complement strand
CTAATAGTCTATAGTCTAATAGTCATTTAGTTTACATAGTTTACACACACACACACACACACACACACACACACACACACACACACACACACACACACACACACATATATATATGATATAGTATTCTATTCTATTCTATTGTTTATAGTATTCTAATCTTGGCTGAAGAACTTATGCCTTCATACTTATGTCATGACAAAGCAAATTTCCCCACTTGTGAGACTAGTATCTTAATACAGTATAGAAAGTACGCTAAACAAATAATCGAAAAACATAAATATGGACATGTGTATATTGAAACGCACTTCTCAATTCAATATTTAATCTGAGCACGCACTTTGAAAATATGATTTGCAATTGGAAATTCAATGTGCAAAGTGCTGATGGAATCCTTAATTTATCTCAAAATATTTAAAATAATACATAGAATAACAAGGCACTGAATTGCATTTCGTATGTGCCTCTTTACTTAAATGCAATAGCGGCCTGGTAATTGCAAATATTTTGTATAAAATATTATACAAAATGTTCTGAAATGAACTAAGGATTGCATCAGCACGCTGCACATTGAACTGCCATGCTCTGATTGAATATCGAATTGTGTATTCAAATAGATCATAGTGCATTTGTGTATATCAGTGTATTTGTATATTTTATAGTGTATTAGTGTGTATCGTAGTGCATTTGAGTATTTCATAATGTATTTTTGTATTTGGCAGTGTATTTGTTTATATGCCATTGTGTATTTGTTTATATGGCAAAGTGCACTTGTGTATATTATAGTGCATTTATGTATTTGTTTATATGGCATTGTGTATTTGTTTATATGGCAAAGTGCACTTGTGTATATTATAGTGCATTTATGTATAATAGTGCATTTAGTGAAATACCATCTGTGTCATTAGTTATTCATTTATTTACTCCCAGCATTTGTCTATATAGTACACTGTATTTCATATAGAATTTTTCAACAGATTCTACAGATTTTTCATTATATAGACTTTGTGTCCTTGTTTCTGTGTCTCTGTGTGTCTTTGCAGTCATATCACAAACAGTTTCCTCTGGAATCAATCAAGTTTTCTGATTTTGATTCTTAAATGAATGTGAAATACTTTCTTGAGGGGTTTAGGAGTAGACTTGTGGTGTGTGGTGGGATGTTCATCTTTACTTTAAATTTAACAAGAATAACTACTTGTGTACCATTTCATAGTCTTCAGTAAAACCTTCACAAAGTACTTAGGATCTTAGGATGGAAACTCAGCAAGGGATATCACTGTGCAATTCATTGGTTATACCAATATCACAATATACGCAGACAAAGTTTATCCTAGCGTTTAAGTGTGTTTGAACATTTAAGTGTTTGATGAAAAGGCATAAGAGAAGGTTGAATAATTTACTTTAAAAACATGAATTTTACCTGTTCAACTATTACTTTTAAGCACATAAGTACACTATATGGACAAATGTATTGGGACACACCTATTTTTCAGTATTTGGGCTTGACCCCTTATTTCAAGTGGAGGGCAATCTTAATGCTTCAACAGACCAAGACATTTTGGTTCCAATACTTCCAATGTTCTGGACACAGTTTGGGGCAGAACCTTTTCTATTCCAGTATGACTGTGTCCCAGTGCACAAAGCAAGCTCCATAAAGGCCTGGTTGGATGAGTTTGGAGTGGATGAACTTGACAGGCCCGAACCGAGCCTTGACCTCAACCCCATCTGTTATACCTGTCAAGGTGGGCTCAAGTCCATATGAAAGTCTATGTATTTGAATGCAATTTCATTAAAGCCACTGTTGGTATAACAGTCCGGAGTCCCAATACTTTGTCCATATTTTGTATGTTTAAAAGTGGTCAAGTGCTTTTACTCATGTATATGATTATCTCCATACTGCACACAGTACCCATACATACAAGGACACTTTCTCTATAATTTCTCCACCCCTGATTAAGGTGGGGTAATTAAAAATGTCTTACCCTCAGTACTTTGTAGTAAATAGCCCTGTTAATTTCCAGAGGAAAGAGGTTCTGCTCTTGGGATGAGCGTGCCCAGTTCACATATCGCAACCAATTTCCCTTCATGGGGTCAGTGGCATCCACACACATCCATCCCCTGGTTGGGAAATATACCTACAGGTAATGAAAATGGTTTTGAATGGTGAAAAGGCAATGGCTCATAAACTAAACTAACCATACACAGATGAACAGACTGAATTTGAAAATAAAGCACTTTGCACAGCTACTTATACTAACGCTGTACTGTAATTGTTATTATTATGTGTTAAACTAGGGACGTGTTAAAATAGTTTATTAATCATCAAATAATTACATTATTAATAAGCAGTAATAACACATACAAAAGGCCACAATCATCATAGCCAAAAGTGAAATTAAGCTAGTCAGTGAAAGTCAAGTAAACAACTTTAAACTTTCCCTGTATACCTCAAAATAAATGTATAAATGTTTTCATCAATACTGTCTAGTGACAAACAAATTAGATGATCTGTCTCTGAGCATTTGTAACTCATGGGGGTTTGTTTATGGGGAATATGTTTATTTCTATTATTAATACAGTTTGCTAGCTGATACTTTAGGAGCTTCAAAGTGCAGCCTTCCCTCTATACCTGTGGTACTCACAGATTACTTTTGTTTACTAAGCAGCTCTTGTCATCCCAAGATGAGTGAGCATTTTCTATTTTAGCTCTCTGACAGAGGAAACTTGGTTGCAGGAACATGTACTGTAGGCTGTTTCCATAAAGCAAAATGAAGTCTTTTTACAAACAATATGCCATAGGAAAATAACCATAACAGTAAAACAAGAAGATACAGTTACCAAGCACTATTACGTGACCAATAAGTGTCTCAGAGTATAAAAGGTTATTACAGCTTGTCGTTCACTTTTCTAGAATTATAACCTTGCTGAAAGTTATAATTCAATGTAATGTCAGCTAGCTCTGAGGCTACTATGCTAACGTTGTTAGTGTATATGCTAACTGAGAAAGAGAAACTGTATATGTAGCTTGACTCTACACATGACTGGGTCATTCATTTGAATGAATTATTTTGTAAAGAGTTTGCCAAGCTAACATCAAGTACTTGTATTTAAAAAAAATACAAGTACTTGATAGATAACCCTCTTGTACAGTGATACTTATGTCTTTATATATTTTTATATTTTATATACTACTAGTAGACTGCTCTATTCTCTGCTTTATTATTCCTGTCTTTTCTACCTATCAAAAAATATAACCTGACTCGGAGAACTTTGCACAAGAATTCCAGTGTGCATGGACTGCTGGTCTCATGCACAAATGGCAAATAAAAATCTTGAATCTTGAATCAGCTAGCTCTGATGTTATAATGTATAATGTATTGCAGCAGCCAGAGAACAACTTGGTTTTGCTCTAATTTTACACTCTCAAAAGAATCTTTACAGTGTGCATGCAAATACCAACCTGATATAATATACATCCAGCTAGAGAGAACGAAACATGTCATCATAGCAGCAGAGTGGACAAATCAATCACTTACATGAACACCAGAAAATGAATAAGACAGCGGAGCATAAAAATTTAGCAAATTAGAAACTATGTAAAAACACACACTTATACATGACAAGACAAAAAATACAGCAGGGATAACAATCTACTCACAGGTGAACATACTAATAAGAAGGCAAAGCCAATGCAGCGGCAATGAACAACGACAAGGTCATACGCACATGGTAACAACAACAAAGGACAGAGACAAGGACTATGCAAGGCAGAAGTTACAGAAGTCCGCCCCCCATTTTGCAACTCCTGAGGCACGAACAAGAACTTGTCACAAGAGTCAGACACAAGACTCGGAGGAGAGGCCAATAACGGCACACGGGAACCAAACAAGGGTCACACAGACAGGGCACCAGACAGGGAATAGGTTAGTGGACAGACAGCTGGGTGGGAGGCTGGACCAATGACTGGGCATGAGGCAGGACAGATGAATGAGCAGGGACTGAACATTCAGAGGTGACATGTGGACCAATAACAGTACTATGACTGAATGGGAACCTGGACTGGGGCAGGAATGAAGACTGTTATGCACAATGGTGATTGGTATAGTGCATGGGACACTGCTGAAAAAGGAACAGAGACAGAAACAGGCACATGAACTACTGAGGAAGTTATGTGACTAAGGAGAACTTATTGTAAAAACACAGGAGGCATACACACTGAAGAAAAGGGCATGGGTTTGGTAGAAAACTTGTGAACTTCCCTTGCTGGGAACTGAGGGGGGAGCAGTCAGGAAGGAAACTGTCTGACCCAGCATAGAACTGAGGGGTTGGTCTGGAAACGAACTGAAAGGTCAGCCTGCTAGGGAACCAAGAGGCCAGCTTGGTAGGGAACTGAAGGGCAAGCCCGCCAGGACCCAAGTTCTGGGCAGCTACCTGAGCCTTAGACAACTCATGGACAGCGGCCACCTCCTAGGCAAATTGTGGAACACAAATCACATCCTGGCAGTTGTCCTAGGAATAGGACACAGCAATGCTGAGCCAGACAGCAGTGGGACAGGGGACCAGGGGGCATTTAGAGTCAGGAAACAGGGTGGAGATAAGACAGGCAGTGGCAAAGCAGGTGGCACAGTGGATCCACACACCTTCTTAACAGTGCTCTGTGAGGCACTGGCCAGTGTCCTGGATCCAGACGCCAGCACAAGGTGGCCATCTGGAACACAAGATGGTGCTGTTGTCTGGGGCGACTCTGGGGCGTCTTCCAGGAACATAGGTGCCTCAAAAGTGCTACCAATCTGAGAGCCTGCTTGGGATGGCCAGGGAGAGAGCCCAGATCTGCAGCAAATGCTGGGGGCATCTGGTCAGCAGCAGAATTACTAGAATAGGCTCAAGAGCCAGCACTAAGCAGATAACACTGTGTGTCTCAAAAGACACAACCTGGAGAAACATGCCAAAAGCTGTCTCTGGCTATGTGAAGGACTGATCCTTTCACTGGCCAAATTCAGTCATTCCTGTTCTGTAACCACTTCCTATCCCTAGACTCACCCTGCGTCGGGCACCAGCCACCCAATGGCTGGATCCCAAGCTCCATGCCATCCCCCAGAATATTCCTTTGGATTTATTGTCAATTTGTTAACTGTGTGAGTGGGAGTTTACAAGGTTTGTCTAACATTTGTTTAATTTTTTCCACCACTGGACCAGAGAATTACGTCACTATCCTAGACTAGAAGATGACTGCATAACGTACTGCCAGAAACATTACCACTCTCAACGTATCTATACTGTTTAAATCAGCAAATCCTGCTACTATTATTCTAAATGCAGTGATATGATGCTGGCCGAGCTATCTACCACTAACTACCTAATATTACATGGGTAATTAAAAGTAATTTTACTGCATAAACAAACATTACAACTGTGGCAAATATATAGTACCTTACATAGATTTATACTGCAGTTAAGCAAGCCACATTTAAACGCTCACATTACTGTTTTGGGTAGTCTTAGCCTACCTCCCACATGTAAACGTTGCTTGTCACTTGGGACCTCTTCTTCCTCTCTCCTACAAAAGGCCCAAACCTCTTGCCTTTAGGAATTAGTCTAGATGCCCAAACACCTGTCCAACATAGGAAATGGAAAATTAATACACTGGGACTAAATATTTTCTCACCTATTTTATTTTGATAGTTTGAAGAAAAACAGAATAATAAGGATGCATACATTATAAAAACATATTTGACATATTTACACACATGCACAAGTAGAAGCAATATCTTTAACCATTAATACCTTTTTTCTTTCTTTTTTTTTTTTTTTAAGAAGTTAACTGAGAATTTATTTCAGAAATCTGAAGGGTTCAACATGCATCTAACAAATGTACAGACGTGCAGGGCATAACCAAGCATAGGGCGAAAGGTAGCAGATTTCTTTACACAGTCGAATAGATTCATGTTAAACATTCATCTGGTAAGTTTTTCGTATTCCCACAGCAATCCCATCTGCAAATTTTCAAAGCAATCTTTCACAAGTACATATCCCCGCATATAAATTCAAAATTGCTACTTCTGTCTTCTACTTCTGTCTACTTCTGATTTTTCATATTTATTCTTCACTTGTTATGTGTAGTGCGTGGGTTGAAAAGCTATTCATCTGGTTCAAATAACAACTGGCAACCTGCCCCTTAAGTCCCTGCTGATAGGGGTAAATTGTAACATTTCCACTCACGACACACTCAAAAACGTGTTTGTTGTGTCCTGCTCTTCCCTGTTCATTATTACTCCAAGGCCTCACTGTACAGTTAAATGATTCAGAGCAACACGTCCAATTGTAAGAACAGGAAAATCTGACTGTCAGAAGAAACAAAGTGCTGCCTCCATCCCTGGGGTTAGAATAATGAATCCAGTTTTCTTTAACTCCCCCATTCATAAATAGGGGAGCTCAAGCAGAAACTGGCTGAAAATAAGATGAAGTATGAAAAAGTCTGGGGACACCTTACTCTCTGTTGAAAGTTTCTGCTACTTTTTGCAATTAAAAAATTTCAAGACCACTTTACTGTACCGTTCATGAGGCTACATAACACCCACTTACTTTATGATATATGTAGGCATTAATCTACGTAGACATTTATACAGGCTTATTCCACTGTCACTACAATCTATGTGGTGAAACTGACTAAATTAGCCTTCATGACAACTGACTCTAGAATAATTGGAATAAACCTTTATAAATGATAATCCCTTTTTTGGCACAAAAATAGTTTAAAGTGATGATCATAACAAGAAGATAATATTTGGCATTATTGGAAAGGTAGTACCATCACAAATAAGTCAAGTCATTTTGCATGTAATTTTCTATTTGTCTAAAAAGGATTAGTCTTAAAGGCTATTTCATAGTCTATGTTCTCAAACCGCTGGAGAGAATCATACGACCAGCCACATATTTACAATTTATCCCAAAATTGGGGGACAAATTCACTATATGAACAAAAGAACTGGGACATACCTCTTTATTACTGAATTCAGATGGCCCCTTACTTCCAGTGAAGGGCAATCTTAATGCTTCAGCAGACCAAGACATTTTAGTTAATGTCGTGCTTCCAAATTTGTGGACACAGTTTGGGGAAGAACCAGCAGGACTGTGCCCCAGTGCACAAAGTGAGCTCCATAAAGACGTGGCTGGATGAGTTCGTGTGGAAGAACATGGCTGGCCCAAACAGAGCCCTGACCTCAACCCCATCCAACACCTTCGAGATGAAGTGGAGCCAAGATTGTGAGCCAGGCCTTCTCATCTGGACTCATAAATGCTCTACAGAATGAATGGGCACAAATTCCCACAAAAACACTCCAAAATCTTTAAGGTCTGCGTACTTGAATGCCATGTCATTAAAGTCCCTGTTGGTATAATGGTCATGTATCCCAATTTTTTTTGTCCATATAGTGTCTTTCTGGTTTAAGTCACACTGACTTGCACTCTGCATTTGAAAAGAAGGTATCAAAGTAAAGGTACCAGTACTGGTACTGATACTGAGTGTTATGAAATAATGGCTGATTTAAATGTGTCATAATTTAAAAATGGAGTTATCAATCAATTATTCAGTTCCATCCGATTTTCCTATTAAACACAACTAATAAAACACAAAAGTATTTTAAGGAGTATGTACTTCTACTACTACAACTGAAACTATCATTATTACTATTAAATGTAATAGTAGTACTAGTAGAGGTTATGGAATAATATTAATGTATTTAAAATCATTACACTTTAAAATTAAAGTGGGACATTGCCCCCCAACCCCCTTAGCAGGAGACCATGTGGCTTGTGGTTCCCAAGTAATTTGGGTTTGAGACCCCTGGTCTAGAAAGTCACTACAAACCAACCACAACAAAATGCCCATGGTTTACCTATACGGTTTGGATTGACAGCAGATGGGCTCAGGTTCATGCTGTCTGGAAGCCCTCTCCAGATGTGGGCTGGGATATCGTCCAACGTTTCATAGGCCCCTCCAGACACAGCCATTACCACCTTGAAGAGAAGAAAATTTAACCAACCACATATCCACAAAACCAAAACAGGAGTAGAAATAGTGCTGCCAGCAAAGCAAGGGCACATTGTTGGCTTACAGATTGTGTCCTACCTGAAGACTTCATTCAAACTCCACAGACTCTACCTATTACATGGAATCTGTAAAAGAGAAAAGTAGAAGCTAAATGTTCACACAGTGGCACAACAAGTTTGGTGAAATCTGCACTAATGTGAATTTAGCTAACAAATACAGCTTACCCATACAACAACTAGCACTGAGCAAACTTCATGCCTAAATCAACATAGTGATCCCTTTCGCTAGAGACTGAACTGCAATAAGGGTGTTTTATGTTAGTTGTAACTCATTACTCTGCAGTCATACAGAGCCTTGCAATTTAGGTATGTTCTTTGTCCACTGTTTTTCTTTGTAATCACTGATTAATTCACTCTTAGCCAAATGATAAACTGGGTCAATGGTTTGCCTCTGCACTCTCTTGATTGCTTTATAAGAGGAGGAGTTAATTATTCGGAGCATTTAAGCTACAGTTTTGAATGCTGCCTATGCCAGGCCTCTGCTTAGTTACTACTGTAAACTGTATAAGTTAACCAGATTAAAGACCTGATTGCTAAATTAACCAAGCACCCGTTTGTTAAGACAAGATAAGATCAACCTTTATTAGTCGCACAAGTGGGAAATTTGCATCGTCACAGCAGAAGGTGACGATACAAAGGTAGGAGCAACAAAAACAATAGAAAAACCATGTATACGCACATGTACAGGCTTTCTTTAATCAATAATTAAACTACTGTACGGTTTAATACCTTTGGTACGGTTTACCATTAATCTTCAGGTTCACAGTGCAAAACAAAACAACATAAAATCACTAAGAAGCAGGGGAAGACTACACACATTGCAAAAAAAAGACTTGAAACCACAAGAACAAACAATACAAAAGCACAGACAGGACAGCACATAGTGCAGCCAACAAAAACAGCAGTAGTGTGAATGAATACAATATTGTGTCAGATGCTACACTATATAGACAAAAGTATTGTGGTAAAGTATCTAAGTGTTAGATTGGGTTGAAGTCAGGATGCTGTGTGGGCCAGTCAAGATCTTCCACACTGAACTCATCCAGCCATGTCTTTATGGAGTTTGCTTTATGCACTGGGACACAGTCATGCTGGAATAGAAAAGGTTCTTCCCCAAACTCTGTCCACAAAGTTGGAAACATGGAGTTGTCCAGAATGTCTTGGTTTGCTGAAGTATTAAGATTTCCCTTCACCTGAATTCAATAATTAAAAGGTGTGCCCCAGTACTTTTGTCCATATTGTTTTGTCATAGGGTTCCTGAAGAGAGTATATTCAGGAACACTATGGGAAAATGAATGTTGAACAAAAAAAGGAGAAGTAAAATAAAGGCATCCTACTCGACATTTGGCATAAATTAACCACATAATTGTCAGACTACGCTCTGTAAAACTTCTCCCAGGTATTTTTTTATCTCTTAGGGCAATGAGCCGTGCAGCGCTGACTAAAACACGAGTGGACTGTGCAGACACGCGGCAGATGCTGCTCATTACTACAGGGACGCTGCCCGTCACAACAGCAATCATCAAGAGTATTACAGTCATTACACACTTTCTAGCATTACCCCAGGGTCAGACCATATAATAAGATAAATCCCATTTGTCTGCTTGAACATCTGTAACATGCTCCAACTGACTCAAAATATACATACCGCACTGATTGTCTTCTAATCTACTACTGCAGTCATCATTAAAAAGTAAAGAACTAATAAAAAATGCAGACATTTCTCCACAATGGTGATATAAAAGAATGAAAACATTATGAGAGAATGAAAACATTATTTTGATGTGTATAGAAAATAAAGAAATTTTGGATTATTTTTTATTATTCCTAGTGCTTCATTCATCATGAAATGTTTACAAGTTTGTAAATACAAAGTATACTGACAACATTAAAAACCCCGGAATTGAAAAAGGACCTCCATGCACGCACACATTTTTATTTTTAACAGAATGGGCTGTTACATTAAAGAAATTCTATCTTACATTTACGTATCTTTGCCACTATTCCGCCTTTTTCATGCTGCCATTGCAAAACAAGAGTGAAGCAGCAGGGAGACCATTTCATTAGCCATGAACAGATACGTTACTTGCTTGGAGTAAACAAGATAATTAAAAAAAACATAATTTTTTCAAATAAATATAAATGAAAGTGTGGTACCTTCATTTACCTTTCAAAAGATTGTGAAATTTGTTTCAAGCCTGGCAGACTTGCAGTCAAATATGCATTCAGCGATTTTAAACTAACTAATATTTCACTCAACAATGGTCATGAATTGACAAATTTGCATTTTTATGTTGTTTTATACTCTATTATTCTTTTTATTGCCTTGAAAGTGAAGATTTCAGTTAAATATGTGAGACATTAAACTCAAACTGTTTTGTTGGGTTTTTTTAAGTTATTTCCATAATTTGACTTTAAATGTGACTTATTAATTTTTTACATGGTAGTTTTCACTGGTATATTTTATTCTGTAAATCGTTTGTTTGAATTATTTATTAATTACATTTTATTTTGTACATTTATGCACTGCTGCACTCTGGGGGTCACTCTTAATACATTTCTGAGTGAAAATAAAGGTTACTGATTGAAACAATAATTAAGAATGAAAATACTGCTGAGTTCTGGGTTTCCTTGTGACTGCTGTGCATGTAAATGAATTAAAACCATGACTTATGGATCAGAGCGTAGAACACCATGCGTGGGCGAAAAAATCTACTTAATTTCATGGCTGTTATTGATAAATCCCAGCCCTAACCAGCTGACACAAAACTTAACATCATTTTTCTCCCTGATAGTTCCCATTTCTAACATCTGGTTCTGTTATAACAATGACAACATGAATACAGCAGCCTTTCACAAGCCAATACTGCAGAATCAACTAACAAACAATATACTGTGAAGTTCACTCAGTTACCTCATTTATACAGACCTATTTCACTCCTCAGAGTTTTGGCATTAATTTCAGCCTAAAGCTCCTTAATCTCCCCCATACCAGCTTTCCACAGATATAAGGAGCCCATTGTTTTGAAGTGCTCCACAAACCCTCGAACCTGTAGCAACAGGTCAGTATTATATCATGAACCCCTTTTCACAGCATCCCTAAAATGCAATTTCACACTGTTCAGGAATTCCCTCATTCAAGCCTTGAATTTTAAGTTAGTTCAATTATTATTTAACTATAATTTCAATAAAATATTTTATATGATTGTATTTTCTTGCATGTTCTAGTCTAAGCAAAGTGTGATGGCGTGGTTGCTATAAAACTAGACTTTGGAGACAATTTGCAGGCTCTTACCAAGTCATTTATGGGTGAGAACGGCTGACTATTTGTGATTAAACCACAATCAAATAGTCACACACACATTTTTGTAAATATAACTGAGCATGTTGAGTTTCTTTCATTGCCTTTTTGTGTTTCCCCGGCATCCTTACACATGATGTCATCTCTCGGACAGACATTGTAAAGGTTTTTCGACCATTCTCTCTTTCCCAATATGTTTCAGAGGTCTCTCGACCATTTTTTAAATGATCAACACTGTGATCACATTCTTATAAGCACGAGCCCACTACTTTCCATTTCATTGTTTTGAGTTTTCATTATTCTGTTTTAAAAACACGTCAAAATGATCTCCTGCAGTGATCAAGCATATGCGACAGATACAGCAGATAGGATACAGGTGGAAAAACACTGGCATATTCCTTTAATAGCCATGAGTTGCCAAGAAATTGCAGCATTTTTTCTCCCGAGTCGAAAAGACAAGTCCTCTGATGAGCAGCAAAACTGTCACCAGCGCTGGACGGATGTTAAAGGGAATAAGAGAAAATTGTGCAGACAGCATGACACATAGAAACGCTCAGATGTGATTCTGTTACGCAAGTCTGGAGGTCAAAGACAGCTGCTGCTGGTTACACACAGACGCTCACACATGCACATGCACCCACACACACACAAAAAAGATCGCAAGCAAGTGCAGAACGAAACAACAAAGTGAAATCACCCATTTTTAACAGAATGGGCTGTTTCCCCACCTCCACATTATTGAGTCACACTGATCAAAAATAATGATATCTTTGTAGGGCTGAGCGATTTGGCCTAAAATCAAAATCTCGATTAATTGAAGATTTTAACTCGATTACGATTAATGAACGATGATTTTTTGCCCTCATAGTTCACTGACAAGTTGCTCAGTTGTCTCAGTGTTTAAGCTCTCCATGCTCGACATGTCGGCGGAGTAACGTAACATAACAGAGTGGGGTCACGTGACTCCACACGCGGTAGTGTTTTTCAAGGGAAAATAATCGAAATAATCGACCTTGAAAAATTTGTTCGATTATAGGTTCTGTGTGTCGATTTTGATTACTTTTCGATTAATCACCCAGCCCTATATCTTTGCCTCCTTTATGTTTGTCTCACACATCTTACCTTTGCAAATCAGGAGTGAAGCAGCATGGAGACCACTTCATTACTCATACACACACATACATTTCTAGCATGGTGAAAAGAAGACACAAAATACAAGCTCTAGAGACAATTTTCAAAATTGAGAAATATTCTAATTATTTTATATTAGTGAAATGGTGTGTTATACTATTTTACACTAAACAGTTTTCTGATGATCATGAAAGGTTTTCAAGCCAACATTCAAATGCATGCATGCAGCCATATTAACTAACGTGTATTTCACTCAGCAAGCAAGTAAAGAAAGAATCAACAAAGTGAACTTCACCTGATTCAAATGTGTCCCTCATTGCTTACAAACTACATCAGCGCAATTAGCCACAAAGATTTCTCAGGTGTAGTGTTAAGAAGCACCGAAGCTCAGATTAACAGCAGGCAACCTGATCAGGCTCCCAATGAAAAATAACTAAGAAAATTCAAGAAAAAACTTCAATAGCCACATCTTGGAAAGTAGAAACTCTATCTCTAGCTATTAAAGAGTCAAACAACTTAAAGTGTATTTACCTAATTAAACTTCATTTGTTATTTCTTACAAACTACATCAGCATAACTTTGTCTCTGACTCTAATTTACTTCTGGTCATCAGGCGTTGAGCATGTGGAGGTTTTAAATAAATGATGAACTTGGTTTAAATGACCATAAAACACTGGTCTTTTCCTCTCCTACCAGTGGAAGAGTTTAACCACAAGGATTTCTCAGGTGTAGCATTAAGAATAAAAGATTGATGCTCAGATTAACAGAAGGTCACCCAATCAACAAGAGCAATGCACGCAAGAAAAAAATCTAATGTCCACATTTTGGGGAGCAGAAACCTTAGCTATTAAAGAATCAAACCACAAAGTGCTAAATGTTGAACTTGATTTAAATGACCAAAAACCCTATACTTCTCCAAATAGTGGAAAATTAGCATTAACGGTTTCTCAGATGTTAAGAAGCACTGATGCTCAGATTAACAGAAGACCAATTGATCGGGTTCCCCTTCAATAATACAAAGAAAGTACAAGAAAAAAATCTTAAATATACACATCTTGGGTGACTGAAGCTCTATCTCTCGCTATTAATGTTTGAAAAATTAACGAAAGTTAATAAATGAACCAGCCTCACAGAGACTAACTGAGAGAAGTCACAGAGCTTCCAGAACTTTCCATCTCCATGTCCCAGACTGGTCCAAACCTCCCTTTGCTTCAGACTGATAACTGAGAGAGGATGTATAGAAGGAGGGATTTTGGATTACGACACATATAATGGAATTAAAGGACACGTTTTGGTTTGACTGAACATCTTTTGTTGATATGGCTGGCCAGGCTGGACAAAGAAAGAGAAGATTTTAAGTGCCCACACCTTTTTCTTGGCCTGGCTAACGTTAGTTCACCCACTATTCCAGATTTTTCCATGAGACAGGACACAACTGAGAGGGTTTGGGAATAAAATATGTGCATATATGTAAGAAGAATAGTTGTAAACATCACAGAACATCAAAATAATATTAAAAACAAAATAAATCAATTAAAATTTAAACAGAAGAAAGACAGATTACTTTTGCTGCCAAACTGTAGCTCTGAAACCTGAGATGTTGCTGAAAGATTTGGGATGAACACCAGACTAATCCCACAACACACACACACACACACACACACCAGTTTCAGACTTGGACAGACACAGACAGAGCAAGTGGCTACAGTGTATCCTTACTTTTTTGAACAAGGCACGAATAGAAGAGCTATAGAAAAACAAAGTTTTATTTTGGTGGAAGGTTTTTGTTTTTGTTTTGTTTTTTGTTGTTTGTTTATTTCCCAGGTTTTAGCCCACATCGCGAGAGAGCTGGCAGGACAAACACGTTTTTATTGTTGTCCTGCTCTGCTGTGTGGGACTCTATGGAGCACCGCTATGGAGCCCCAGACTCCAGGCTTTCTGCAGCCCCTGCCCTCAAACTACAGCCCGACTCGACCTGCCCCCTCCCTCTCCACACACTTACCTGTTGTTCTGGCCGGCCCGGGGAAGGGAAGGTGCTTTTTGTGCTTTTTTTAAGTCTACCTGCCTCTCAATGTGCTGAAAATGGCGGATGGAGAGAGCCGAGCTGGGAGCTTCCCCAGTGGAGCAGAGAGAGAGAGAGAGAGAGGGAGAGTGAGAGAGAAGCAGCGAGAGCGAGAGAGAGGGGCAAACAGGGCAAGAGGAGCTCAAACACACCCCAGGACCCCCACGGATTAACACGACCCAGCAGTTCCTGTTTGATATTTCACTTTCACGTGCAGTCTGCTTATGTGTAAAAATAATCATTATTTTCAAGTATTCTTTCTCAAACTCAGTGCCAGCAGCTTTTTTTTTTAAAATAAAAATCCACTATGTACATATATATATGCATACATATATCCAGGACTGACAGGGCAAGAGGGGCTCAAACACACCTCGGGACCCCCGCAGATTGACACGATCCAGCAGGTCCTGTTAGATATTCACTTTTATATGTGCTCACCAGTCTGTGTGTTTGTAAGTGTAAAATGACAATACTACTACTACTACTACTACTACTACTAATAATAATAATAATAATAATAATAATAATACAACGAATAAGAAGAAAAATAATAGCCTTTCTCTAATTCAATGTTGGAGCTACCAAGCAACCAAGGATACTCCAAATGTGTGTATACTTACCACATACCACTGTTTTTATATAGGCTATAACACATTATGGACAAAAGAATTTGGACGCATGACCATTACACCAACAGGGACTTTAATGGCATTGCATTCAAACACATAGACTTTAATATGGAGTTGGTCCCTATTTGCTGCTAGAACAGCTTCCACAAGATTTTGGTGTTTCTTTTGGAATTTGTGTCCATTCATTCTGTAGAGCATTTATGAGGTCAGACACTTATGTTGGACGAGAAGGCCTGGCGCAGTCTCTGTTTCAGCTCATCCCAAAGGTGTTGGGTGGGCTTGAGGTTGGAGCTCTGTGTGGGCCAGTCAAGTTCTTCCACACACAACTTATCCAGCCATGTCTTTATGGAGCTTGCTTTGTGAAAAGGTTCTTCCACAAACTGTGTCCGCAAAGTTGGAAGCATGGCGTTGTTTAAAGTGTTTTGATATTAACATTAAGATTGTCCTTCACTGGAAGTAAGGGCCCTTATGTCAGAAATGAAATGTTTCCATTCACTATAGTGTACTGCTAAGTAAGTTTTGCACCATGTTTTATCTTTTATATCCTGCACTATGTAAGGTTATGTAACTCATGAAATAAGTACTTCAGTACCCAATTAATGCACAATATGTCCAGTTAGGAGCCATTTTGGATTCAGTGTCATGCACAGTTGTCCCAATTTTTTGTCTGAAGGGTCAAAAAAACAAAAATGTTTTGCGTGTCTCACTGGATGAGGGTTTAGGTTAGAATAGCTTTCAAACAACCCAGCTTTGGCCTTCAGACCACATATTACAGGTAGTGTGGTTCACTGTAGTGTTCTATGATCAAATATAATAAATAATGTATTCCCCATGTTAAAACAATACTTCTTTTAAAATGTTTAAAAGAAGTATTGTTAACACTGACCACTTCTTTACACTGACTACTTTAACACTGACCACTTCTTTACACTGACTACTTTAACACTGACCACTTTACACTGACTACTTTAACACTGACCACTTCATTACACTGACTACTTTAACACTGACCACTTCTTTACACTGACTAC